>CAKJTW010000038.1:20622500-20920000 GCA_917880005.1 Nanger dama
AACCACAAGAAAGAAAGAAATAAACAAGTGAGATTCAGTTCAGTCGCTCAGTTGTGTCCAACTCCCTGCAACCCCATGAACCCCAGCATTCCAGGCCTCCCTGTCCATCACCAGCTCCCGGAGTCCACCCAAACCCATGTCCATTGAGTCAATGATGCCATCCAGCCATCTCATCCTCTGTCGTCCCCTTCTCCTCCTGCCCTCAATCTTTCCCAGCATAAGGATCTTTTAAAATGAGTAAGGTCTCCACATCAGGTGGCCAAAGAATTGGCATTTCAGCTTCAACATCAGTCCCTCCAATGAACACCCAGGACTGATCTCCTTCAGGATGGAATGGTTGGATCTCCTTGCAGTCCAAGGGACTCTCAAGAGTCCTCTCCAACACCACAGTTCAAAAGCATCAATTCTTCAGCACTCAGCTTTCTTCACAGTCCAACTCTCACATCCATACATGACCACTGGAAAAACCATAGCTTTGACTAGATGGACATTTGCTGACAAAGTAATGTCTCTGGTCTTTAATATGCTGTCTAGGTTGGTCACAACTTTCCTTCAAAGGAGCAAGCATCTTTTAATTTCATGGCTGCAATCACCATCTGCAGTGATTTTGGAGCCCAGAAACATAAAGTCAGACAGTTTCCAGTTTCTCTATCTATTTAACATAAAGTGATGGGACCAGATGCCATGATCTTAGTTTTCTGAATGTTGAGCATTAAGCCAACTTTTTCTCTCCCCTCTTTCACTTTCATCAAGAGGCTCTTTAGTTCTTCTTCACTTTCTGCCATAAGGGTGGTATCATCTGCATATCTGAAGTTATTGATATTTCTCACGGCAATCTTGATTCCAGCTTGTCCAGCCCAGCGTTTCTCATGATTTATCTGCATATAAGTTAAATAAGTAGGGTGACAATATCCAGCCTTGATGTACTCCTTTTCCTATATGAAACCAGTCTATCATTCCATGTCCAGTTCTAACTGTTGCTTCCTGACCAGCATACAGGTTTCTCAAGAGGCAGGTCAGGTGGTCTGGTATTCCCATCTCTTTCAGAATTTTCCATATTTTATTGTGATACACACAATCAAAGGCTTTGGCATAGTCAATAAAGCAGAAATAGATGTTTTTCTGGAACTCTCTTGATTTTTCCATGATCCAGTGGTTGTTGGCAATTTGATCTCTGGTTCCTCTGCCTTTCTTAAAACCACCTTGAACATCTGGAAGTTCATGGTTCACGTATTGCTGAAGCCTGTCTTGGAGAATTTTGAGTATTACTTTACTAGCATGTGAGATGAGTGCAATTGTGCAGTAGTTTGAGCATTCTTTGGCATTGCCTTTTCTTGGGACTGGAATGAAAACTGACCTTTTCCAGTCCTGTAGAGTTTTCCAAATTTGCTGGCATATTGAGTGCATCACTTTAACAGCATCATCTTTGAGGATTTGAAATAGCTCAAATGGAATTCCATCACCTCCACTAGCTTTGTTTGTAGTGATGCTTTCTAAGGCCCACCTCACTTCACATTCTAGGATGTCCGGCTCTAGGTGAGTGAGTGATCACACCTTCGTGATTACCTGGATCATGAAGATCTTTTTGTACAGTTCTTCTGTGTGTTCTTGCTACCTCTTTTTAATATCTTCTACTTCTGTTAGGTGAGATTATATCAAGCTAAACAGCTTCTGAACAGCAAAAGAAACCATCAACGAAATGAAAGACAACCTAGAGAATGGGAAAAAATATTTCAAACCATGTCTGTTAAGGAGTTAATATCCTAGATACAGAAAGAATTTATAGAATTCAACTGCAAAAAAGAAAAAAGTGAGCAAAGGACTTAGAAAGTAGGAGCATTTTTTCTGTGAAGAAAGGACAAACAAGGTGGAAGCCCAGAAACAAATCATTTTATTGGAAGGGAAGGAAGGTGAGGGCAGTATGTTGGCCTGTTTCTTTACTACCAATGCATAGAGCAACTCTATGGCTTAAGATAATATATGGATTTAATGGCTTTATACTCATACCCTATCAGTCTGGAGGAGGGCACAGTAACCAGTACTCTTGTCTAGGGAATACCATGGACAGAGGAGCCTGGTGGGCTACATGTCCTTAGGGATGCAAAGAGTCAGACATGTCTGAAGGGACTTAGCACACACAGGCATGCAACCTACCAGTAGTTCACACAACAATTTTGAAACCTCAGAAAGTTTGAGTAGGATAAGATCTGACATAACTGGGGAGGAAGGATATAGCTCACAGAAGGTAAATGGACCCCTGAGTGTATGCCTGCTCAGTCGCTCAGTCTTGTCTGACTTCTTGCAACCCCATGAATTGCAGCCCTCCAGGCTCCTCTGTCCATGGGATTTCCCAGGCAAGAATACTAGAATGAGTTGCCATTTCCTCCTCCAGGGAATCTCTCCAACCCGGAGATCAAACCCACATCTCCTGCATCTCCAGCATTGCCAGGAGGATTCTTTACCACTATGCCACCTGGGAAGCGCAAAACAGACTGCTAGAAGAAATCTACCACAGCAACTAGGTTTCCTTCAGTTCAGTTCAGTTAAGTCGTTCAGTCATGTCCGACTGCGACCCCATGAATCGCAGCACTCCAGGACTCCCTGTCCATCACCAACTCCCAGAGTTCACTCAGACTTATGTCCATCGAGTCAGTGATGCCATCCAGCCATCTCATCCTCTGTTGTCTCCTTCTCCTCCAGCCCTCAATCCCTCCCAGCATCAGAGTCTTTTCCAGTGAGTCAACTATTCACATGAGGTGGCCAAAGTACTGGAGTTTCAGCTTTAGCATCAGTCCTTCCAAAGAAATCCCAGGGCTGAGCTCCTTCAGAATGGACTGGTTGGATCTCCTTGCAGTCCAAGGGACTCTCAAGAGTCTTCTCCAACACCACAGTTCAAAAGCATCAATTCTTCGGTGTTCAGCCTTCTTCACAGTCCAACTCTCACATCCATACATGACCACAGGAAAAACCATAGCCTTGACTAGACGGACCTTTTTGGCAAAGTGATGTCTCTGCTTTTGAATATGCTATCTAGGTTGGTCATACCTTTTCTTCCAAGGAGTAAGCGTCTTTTAATTTCATGGCTGGAGTCACCATCTGCAGTGATTTTGGAGCCCCCATAATAAAGTCTGACACTGTTTCCACTGTTTCCCCATCTATTTGCCATGAAGTGATGGGACCAGATACCATGATCTTCGTTTTCTGGATATTGAGCTTTAAGCCAACTTTTTCACTCTCCTCTTTCACTTTCATCAAAAGGCTTTTAGTTCCTCTTCACTTTCTGCCATAAGGATGATGTCATCTGCATATTTAACGTTATTGATATTTCTCCCAGCAGCTTGTGTTTCTTCCAGTCCAGCATTTCTCATGATGTACTCTGCATAGAAGTTAAATAAGCAGGGTGACAATATACAGCCCTAATGTACTCCTTTTTTCCTATTTGGAACCGGTCTGTTGTTCCATGTCCAGTTCTAAATTTGCTTCCTGACCTGCATACAGATTTCTCAAGAGGCAGGTCAGGTGGTCTGGTATTCCCATCTCTTTCAGAATTTTCTACAGTTTATTGTGATCCACACAGTCAAAGGCTTTGGCAGTGTCAATAAAGCAGAAATAGATGTTTTTCTGGAACTCTCTTGCTTTTTCCATGATCTAGCAGTGTTGGCAATTTGATCTCTGGTTCCTCTGCCTTTTCTGAAACCAGCTTGAACATCAGGGTTTCCTTAGGAGACAGCTTTTCATTAAGAAAGTAAAATGAATCTGTTTAGTGCCTGAAAAACCCAACTGCCACACATGGCTCAGTGAACTGCACAACATTATACCACTATTATGTAAATATACCAACTGTCTTAGAAAAACATGGCACCTTTGGCTAAGTGAGATGAATGACTATGGAAAAGGCCATACTTTCTAATAATGGGACACAACTGGCTAGACTACTGTCATATTGCCTGGATTCAAAATTCAACTCTGCCACCTTTGGTGTGACCAAAGCACAGGCACGTTGAATAACCTTTCTGTGCCTCTTTTTCCTCAAGAAGACTGATCTGATAAGTTTGTTGTGAGGACAGAGTAACAATGAATAACTAGAACCGTTTTCCTCTCCCTCTTGCTATTCTCCTCATTCAGCTCCCCTTTCTCTATTTTCTGCTCTACCTGCTTCTCCTCTATCCTCATCTTTCTTCTACTTCACTATAATTATTAGCTCATTCAACAAATGTTTTTGAATATTCACTATGTGCCAGATACTCTACTATGGCCTAGAATCACACTGATGAAAAAATACTGGGAGTATCTCATTTTCTTTCACTTCAATTTGTTGTGCTTTGCAGATATTGCATTTTTCACAAATTGAAGATGCGTGGCAACCCTGCATCAAGCAACTCTATTGGTACCATTTTCCCAACAGCATCTGTACACTTCATGTCTCTGTGTCACTTTTTGGTAATTGTTGCAATATTTTAAACTTTTTCATTACTGTATTTGCCATGGTGATCTGTGATCAGTGACCTTTGATGTCACTATTGCAAAAGATTAAAACGTGCTGAAGGCTCAGACGATGGTTGCTGCTGCTGCTGCTAAGTCGCTTCAGTCGTGTCCAACTCTGTGCCACCCCACAGACGGCAGCCCACCGGGCTCCCCCTTCCCTGGGATTCTCCAGGCAAGAATACTGGAGTAGGTTGCCATTTCCTTTTCCAATGCATGAAAGTGAAAAGTGAAAGTGAAGTCGCTTCGCTCAGTCGTGTCTGACTCTTAGCGACCCCATGGACTGCAGCCCACCTGGCTCCTCCGTCCATTGGATTTTCCAGGCAAGAGTACTGGGGTGGGGTGCCACAGATGATAGTTAGCAAAGTATTTTTTAATGGTGGTACGTACACTGTTCTGTTAGACATAATGCTATTACAAACTAGCAGATTAAAATACAGTAAAATCACAACTTTCACATGTACTGGGAAACCAAAATAATTCATGTGACTTGCTTTCTTGTGATACTCACTTCAATGAAGTGGTCTGGAATCAGACTACTGCAATGTCTCTAAGATATGCCTGTATGCATGTTTCCTGATCTCTTTGAACATACGAAAACACTAAGTTTTGCAGAGCTTAAAAGCTCAAAGTTAGAGCTTAGACGGAAACTGTTGAATAAAAAATTAAATATCTGACTACAAATTGTGATAATTTTATAGAAAGAAAATAGCAAGGAGCAAGCAATAGAATGATCCTAATAATTATTCCAACATGGTGGAAGGACTCTTGGAAGAACCAACAGATAAGTGGAGCTATAAAACTTCCAAAATTTTGAAAGAACAAATGTTATTTAATTTTACAAAAACTATCATCCAAAATTTACTTATTTCAGTCATTTCAAACATTAGTATTCTAACTGCTTACCCATAACATACTTATCAGAATTTCTACGGTAAAAAAAAAAAAAAAAAAAACCAGAAAAATCTCTGCTTGGAGTCTAAGATTGTTTCTATGGAAAAACAAGTTAATCAAACAAACAGTAGGTACATTCTGGGAATATCCTCATGGTTCAGTGACTGACTCCAAGCTTCCAGTGCAAGGGGCCCAGGTTGGATCGCTAGTCAGTTTATTAGATCACACAAGACACAACTAAGAGTTCATATGCCTCACTGAAGAACAAAAATTGATACAATAAAGACTGACAACCCTGTGTACCAGAAGTAGGACCTGTCATAGCCAAGCAAACTTAAGAAGAATATTTCATTTAAAAGTTCAACAAAATTGAAAAATGGGGAGAAGACCTAAGCAGACATTTCTCCAAAGACGTATAAACAGCCAATCAGTTCAGTTCAGTCGCTCAGTCATATCTGACTCTTTGTGACCCCATAAACTGCAGCACACCAGGCCTCCCTGTCCATCACCAACTCCCGGAGCCCACCCAAACTCATGTCCATTGAGTCAGTGATGCCATCCAGCCATCTCATCGTCTGTCATCCCCTTCTCCTCCTGCCCTCAATCTTTCCCAGCATCAGGGTCTTTTCCAGTGAGTCAGCTCTTTGCATCAGGTAGCCATGTATTGGAGTTTCAGCTTCAGCATCAGTCCTTCCAATAAACACTCAGGACTCAGAGCCTTTAGGATGGATAGTTTGAATCTTCTTGCAGCCCAAGGGACTCTCAAGAGTCTTCTCCAACACCACAGTTCAAAAGCATCAGTTCTTTGACACTCAGCCTTCTTCACAGTCCAACTCTCACATCCATACATGACTACTGGGAAAAACCATAGCTTTGAATAGACGGACCTTTGTTAGCGAAGCAATGTCTCTGCTTTTTCATATGCTGTCTAGGTTGGTCATAGCTTTTCTACCAAGGAGCAAGCATCTTTTCATTTCATGGTTGCAGTCACCATCTGCAGTGATTTTGGAGCCCCCCACCCCAAAATAAAGTCTCTTACTGTTTCCATTTTTTCCCCATCTATTTACCATAAAGTGATGGGACCAGATGCCATGATCTTCGTTTTCTGAATATTGAGTATTAACCCAACATTTTCACTCTCCTCTTTCACTTTCATCAAGAAAATCTTTAGTTCTTCTTCACTTTCTGCCATAAGGGTGGTGTCATCTACATATCTGAGGTTATTGATATTTCTCCCGGCAATCTTGATTCCAGCTTGTGCTTCTTCCAGCCCAACGTTTCTCATGATGTACTCTGCATAGAAGTTAAATAAGCAGGGTGACAATGTACAGCCTTGACATACTCCTTTTCCTGTTTGGAACCAGTCTGTTGTTCCATGTCCAGTTCTAACTGTTGCTTCCTGACCTGCATATAGGTTTCCTAAGAGGCAGGTCAGGTGGTCTAGCATTCCCATCTCCTTAAGAATTTTTCACAGTTTATTGTGATTCACACAGTCAAAGGCTTTGGCATAATCAATAAGCAGAAGTAGATGTTTTTCTGGAACTCTCTTGGTCTTTCCATGATCCAGCGGATATTGGCAATTTGATCTCTGGTTCCTCTGCCTTTTCTAAAACCACCTTGAACATCTGGAAGTTCACGGTTCACGTATTGCTGAAGCCTGGCATGGAGAATTTTAAGCATTACTTTACTAGCATGTGAGATGAGTGCAATTGTGCGGTAGTTTGAGCATTCTTTGGCATTGCCTTTCTTTGGAATTGGAATGAAAACTGAGCTTTTCCAGTCCTGTGGCCACTGCTTAGTTTTCCAAATTTTCTGGCATATTGAGTGCAGCACTTTCACAGCACCATTTTTCACGATTTGAAATAGCTCAATTGGAATTCCATCACCTCCAATAGGTTTGTTTGTAGTGATGCTTTCTAAGGCCCACTTGACTTCACATTCCAGGATGTCTGGCTCTAGGTGAGTGATCATACCATCCTGATTATCTGGGTCATGAAGATCTTTTTGAACAGTTCTTCTGTGTATTCTTGCCACCTCTTCTTAATATCTTCTGCTTCTGTTAAGTCCATACCATTTCTGTCCTTTATCGAGCCTATCTTTGCATGAATTGTTCCCTTGGTATCTCTAATTTTCTTGAAAAGATCTGTAGTCTTTCCTGTTCTGTTGTTTTCCTCTATTTCTTTGCATTGATCACTGAGGAAGGCTTTCTTATCTCTCCTTGCCATTCTTTGGAACTCTGCATTCAAATGGATATATCTTTCATTTTCTCCTTTGCTTTTTGCTTCTCTTCTTTTCACAGCTATTTGTAAGGCCTCCCCAGACAGCCTTTTTGCTTTTTTGCATTTCTTTTCCATGGGGATGGTCTTGATCCCTGTCTCCTTTACAATGTCACAAACCTCCGTCCATTCATCAGGCACTCTGCCTATCAGATCTAGTCCCTGAAATCTATTTCTCACTTCCACTGTATAATCATAAGTGATTTGATTTAGGTCATATCTGAATGGTTTACTGGTTTTCCCCACTTTCTTCAATTTAAGTCTTAATTTGGCAATAAGGAGTTCATGGTCTGAGCCACAGTCTGCTCCTGGTCTTGTTTTTGCTGACTGTATAGAGCTTCTCCATCTTTGGCTGCAAAGAATATAATTAATCTGATTTTAGTGTTGACCATCTGGTGATGTCATTGTGTAGAATCTTGTGTTTTTGGAAGAGGGTATTTGCTATGACCAGTGCATTCTCTTGACAAAACTTTGTTAGCCTTTGCCCAGCTTCATTCCATATTCTTAGGCCAAATTTTCCTGTTACTCCAGGTGTTTCTTGATTTCCTACTTTTGCAATCCAGTCCCCTATAATGAAAAGGACATCCGCTTTTTTTTGTTTTTGTTAGTTCTAAAAGGTCTTATAGGTCTTCATAGAACTGTTCAACTTCTTCAGCACTACTGCCAATAGTCATATGAAAATATGCTCATCATTGCTAATTAGCAATTTCTAATTAGAGAAATGCAAATCAAAATTACAGTCAGGCAATCACCTCAGACTGGTCAGTATGGTCATCATTAAAAAGTCTACAAATAAAAAATGTTGAAGAGGGTGTGGAAAAAAGAGAATCATATTACTCGGTTGGTGAAAATGTAAATTGGTTGCAGCCACTGTGGAAAACAATATGGAAGTTCTTCAAAATCTAAAAATAGAGTTAATATATGATCCAGCAACCCCCATCCTGGGCATATATCCAGAAAGAACTACAATTCAAAAAGATATACACACTCTTATGATTATAGCAATACTATTTACAGTAGCCAAGACATGGAAACAACCTACATTTCCATTAACAGATGAATGGACAAAAAGATGTAGTACACCCACCTACCCACACCCACACACAGGAATAATACTCAGCCATGAAAAAGAATAAGATGATATCATTTGTAGCAACACAAACAGACTTAGAAATTATACTAAGTGAAGTCAGACAGACCAGGACAAATATCATACTACATCACTTATATGTGGAATCTAAAATATGACACAAATAAACACATATCTATGCAACAGAAACAAACTCACAACCATAGAGAACAGATTTGTGGTTGCCAAGGGGGAGGAGAGTGGGAGAGGGAAGGATTGGAGCTTGGGATTAGCAGAAGCAAACTGGTAAATATAGAGTAGATAAACAACAAGGTCCTACTGTAAAGCCCAGGGAACTACATTCAATATCCTGTAGCAAATCAGAATTTAAAAAATATGAAAAAGAATACATATATATAAATAAACATTTATGTATAATTGAATCATTTTGCTATACACAGAAATCAACAAAATATTGTAAACCATCTCTGCTTCAACAATTTTTTTAAAAGTCAACAAAAATGTAAAGACATTTAAATGAGTATTACATGTTTTAACTAAATTTATTGGGCTAGTCCATGAAGAAAATGCAACCTAAATTAACCAAATCCTTAACCTTAAGGAAAAAAAGATTTTATATGAGAATCAAAAGGACTAATTATTGTATAACATCTTTCATGTAAATAATATTGTCTCAAGTGTGAGGAAAAGGTTCTTAGCATTCCTGTTGATACAATATTGGGAGGTTAGTTATAATTAGTCTATAAGACTGATAAAACATTATTGTTAAAACATTCAAAGAGAGGATTTGGAAAACTATTGTGAGATTTTACTGGGTTTTTTCACCTTTTGTTTTTTGAAAGCAAAAGATGAAATAGAAACCAGTAAAAGAAAACAAGTTTGGACAAAACTAGTGGTCAAAATCAATAAAATTTAAAAAAAGAAATGTGAGTCTGACAGTTTTTTATCTAATCAGATTGCTAAATTGCAGGAGTTGGAAGAAATAAAACAAGAAGACATGGTTCAGACACACAACTTAGAGTAAGAAAAGAAGAAACTTTAGGACCTAACTCTAATTGGTGGATGTCTCTACTGTCAAGTTGGAGATAAAAATGACATCCCACTCCAGTATTCTTTTCTGGAAAATCCTATGAACAGAGGAGGAGCCTGGCAGGCAGCAGTCCATAGGGTCACAAAGAGTCAGACACGACTAAACAACTTGACTTTCACTTTCCACTGCCAAGTGACCTGAAATGTACAAGTAAATTCCAAAATCACTGGCCTCATCTCATCTGACATTCATGACATCTCATTTGACACTCATGATTAATGGTATATCAAGTATACAAGATCTCATAAGAATCAATCTCCTTTTATAAACCTTTTATTTTTATTTTCTAGCAGCTAACATCATTTTATAGAAAAAAAGTGAAACAGTAAAATTTTGGTGGGTATGTTACAGCTAACAGTTGAACTGGGGCCACTATCTACAGCAACGAAAAATGTAATTAGGTAATTAATGACTCAGGCTTTCCTTGTAGCTTAGTGGTAAAGAATCTTTCTGCCAATGCAGGAGACACAGGCTTGATTCCCAGGTCAGGAAGATACCCTGGAGAATGAAATGGCAACCCACTTTAATATTCTTGCCTGGGAAATTCCTGGGACAGAGGAACTTGGCAGGCTATAGTCCATGGCGTTGCAAAGAGTTGGTCACAATTTACCCCTTGTGTTGTGCTGTGCTTAGTTGCTCAGTTGTGTCTGACTCGTTGCAACCCCATGGACTGTAGTTGACCAGACTCCTCTCTCTAAAGAATACTCCAGGCAAGAATACTGGAGTGGGTTGACATGCCCTCCTCAATGAAGCCACTAGTTAACAACAACAATTAATAACTCAGGTTACTTACGATTATGTCACTTATGTGTTATTCCCTACACAACTTTAGGCAAGACACATATTAGCTGCAAAAGAGCATATAGAAATATGCAAGATACTTCTTTCTCTAATATTAAAAAAACATGTAATTTAAGTATACTTGGGGAAACAAATATAAAGACAAAAACCATGGAGGCAGATATTAGATTCAAAGTAAAATGATTAGTTCAATAACAAATGTGTGAGGTAGATGTACTGAAAACATGCTCCTTCTCATATGCTTATAACATTAGCTTGAATTATATATTCATAGATTATATGTACTTTTCTACATTATAACAATTATCTGTTTCAAAAGAACTATTTTAGGAGGTGGGTGTTGTTTTGGTTTTTTTTTTTTCCCCTGCACTTCTCATTCTTCTTTGCAGGTACTGATTTCAAAATCATTTATTTGGAAAATACTTAGTGCATAGTTTTAAATAATTTCTATGTAGCCCATTATTATTAAGTTGGTGAAAGTTTATTTTGGATGCTATCATTTTAAATAATTTAAGCATTATTATTTGCTTTTACTAAATAGTAGGAGAAACAAAAATCATAAAATATTTAACATATCTAAGTTTTTTTCTTTTGGTCCTTATATAAACCATATCAAGCTAGTAGAAGATATGATGCTCAGGGAAAAAAATACTAAGTTTAAAATTATAACATTTTATAATATTTCTGTGCAGAAATTTAGCCCACAGTTATATTATACACATACTGACTTTTCTCATTGAGATATCAATAAATTGATTGACCTAAGAGATAAATATTGATTTTTAGCAAGCCCAAGGTCTAAACTCATATCAGACAATTCTTCTTGATATTTCCTAGGATGCAAAGTCAATAAATGAATTGTGATAGTTATATTCTGAATAATTTCCCAAGTATGCAAGAAAGTTGGTTTTTACACTGTTATGGAGAAGTGCTGACCAATTTACATCTATATTCTGAGAGTACTTCCTAAAAATACCCAAATTAAATATCTCTCATATTGTTGCTCTAACAATTGACTCATATTAATAATATTGAATATTATACCAATTCAGTGCTATTTCTCATATTCAATATATATTTCCTTTTACTAGATTTCTTTTTATATGTCACCACTATATTCAGGCTTTTTGACAAGAGTCTAGCCTCTGAAGTTAGATCAGAAAAAAATAAAATTAGTTATTGGGTGAAATGTTATTTGTTGATGGTTTGGCAGTAATTAAAATAAGCATACAGATGTTTGCACAAATTGTTTTTAACTTAAGTGAATAAAGGTTCTGGAGTTCTATACATAAGCATAAGGTTCCTTTCTGCAACAGAGATACTGCATTCTCCTCCCTATCACCTAAGTTGTATTGCTTTGGTCTAATCAAGAGCTGAGAGCAGCATTAGGCATATGCTTAAGTTTTAAACAGGCATCAAGGCACCTGCTTAAAAGTGAATTCACAGCACTGATGATGATAGCTTGAATTTCTAAACCAGGAATTTGTTACTATCAACAGCCAGTTGGTATATACAGTTAACCTAATAAGTGTTCTGAACAGTGCCCCAAAATATTGTTATCCTGCTGTTTCCACTCTGAGTCTTGATTCCAAGGAAGGGAATAATGTATAGAGCTCTTTCTATCTCAATCTCCTCAAAGATTGTGACGGTATAACTGAAGATCCATGAAGTTACTACAAGTACAGCATATCTTTAATATTATGTTTTCTTCAGTGTAATTAGAGAGACTTCCTTGGTGGCTCAGACTGCAAGGCATCTGACTACAATGCGGGAGACCCTGGTTTGATCCATGGGTTGGGAAAGATCCCCTGGAGAAGGAAATGGCAACCCACTCCAGTACTCTTGCCTGGAAAATCCCATGGAAGGAGGAGCCTGGTAGGCTGTAGTCCATGCAGACTCAACTGAGCGACTTGACTTTCACTTTTCACTTTCATGCACTGGAGAAGGAAATGGCAACCCACTCCAGTGTTCTTGCCTGGAGAATCCCACGGGAGAGCCTGGTGGGCTGCCGTCTATGGGGTCCCACAGAGCCGGACACGACTGAAGCGACTCAGCAGCAGCAGCATATATACTTGCTAGAGTTGCCATAACAAATACTGCACACTGGGTGATTTAACAGAAACTTATTTCCTCTTATTTCTGGATCTTTCCTGGTGGTTCAGATGGTAAAGAAGACACTTGCCAATTCAGGAGATGCAAGTTAGATCCCTGGGTCAGGAAGATATCCTGGAGAAGGAAATGGCAACCCACTCCAGTATTCTAGCCTGAGAAATTCCATAGAAAGAGGAGACTGGCAGGCTGCAGTCCACGGGGTCGCAAAAGAGTCAGATACAACTTAGTGACTAAAAACAACAACAACTCATGCAAACTAACATAGAAAGCTCTTACAAAAAAATGCCTGACATTTGTCAGTCAATGAATGATTATTAGCAGTACCCTTATCAATATAGTCATAAGGTTAAGCAATTTACATGTGCTATTTAATTTATTTTCTAAATACCCAATGAGATAAATGCTACTAGTGGGGCTGACATAGGTAAACTCAACTAGTAAATGGAATAAACATATTCAAAACAAGGTCTTTCCAGGTTTAGAATTCACACTCTTAACAACCATGCTATCATTTCTCTCCCATATTTCTCAATGGTGGTGATAGTCTCAGCAAACATTTCCCCATCTGGTGTCAAACCATAACTGTTTTCAGTCATGCTTCTTCCCTCCCATTTCACTTAGTAGGTGACCATCTTTATTCCAAAATATATAAATAGTAACAGTACAAACAAAACATACTGCACCTATTTCTCCTTTACTTTCTATTCTCCTTTGGTTTAAATTTATTAAGAATTGCATGTTTCTGCAAGATTGTGATTATATTTACAAACTAAACCAACAAATAGGATTACCTCGTCATATGAAAATGATATAACCCCAATTAGAGAGAAAGAGAAGGATCAAGCAGTGAAAAAGATTAGTATGACAGAGCTGCACCTCTGGAAGAAAGCATACAGATGAGTGATGACTTACCCTGTTTTCCTAGCTCCAAATTCAATATGCTTTCCACAAGAGCAAGTTGCCTAGTGAATTGAACTAACTAATTGTACAGATCAAATGTGTTTTTGATGGGTCTCAAATTTCTAAAAAGTTGTTTGCAATGATGCTTAATTACTGTTTGTGAAACCAATATGCTGTCCTGAGTTTTTAACTCTACCAGTTTTCAATTTTTCTTCCTCTTTTGTTTTTTTCCAGTTTACTTTTACTGCCTGTTTTAGTTCAGTAGAATGAATATTCCTGAATCTCAGATTTAAAGAGTATATAACAGATTCCCTGAACCTTTCTTGGAAAGACATTAATGAAAAATAAGATGTCAGTTTAATACAATTTGTCACTATTCTCCCCAAATCCTTCCTGGTGGATTCTCATGAGGAATCTTTCATGTACATTTACTCATTTTTGGTCTAATCTGCTCACCTAACCTTTAGAGAACTTAATTAAGTACTTCTAAAAGTAATATCATATACTTCATAGAAACAGAATTTTCCATTAAAAGTTACCAAAACAAATGGGTAAGGACTTGCATAGTTGAAAAGAAAGACAAAGTAAAGATGTCAGCTAAACAGAGTTAAAAGATGAAAAGAAAATTACTGTGTCATCAAAAAGATAATGAAGTTGAAAAGAAATAAAGAAGATGAGACATTTCCTAGGAGGTATAAAACAGTTTGACTGGAGCCAATAAAAAGAAAGAAACTTTGGTAGAGGAAATGTCACTTATTCGATATTGTGAAAGCTGAAATGAACATTTTATTTTATGCTTTCATAGGCTAACAAATGAAAAAGGGTACTTAAGCAATATCTGATTTTTCCACAGATCAGAGTACAGATTGTATGACATTATCTCTATAGGAATACAAGCTAATCATGTGGCACTATGACACCATGAGGCAATGTGAAAATACATTTTGAAAAAGACCTTGAGCTTGTGTGCCACATAGAGAAGGAAGCAAATGCATTTTTTAATCCCGGGAAAAGATGAAAAGGAAACTGCTAGGATATACGCCTTTGAAAGAAATCTACACGGAAACAAAAATCCATTCCTACCCAAACACTCTAAGATTAGTCTCATTATCAGTAAATTTAAAAATAACAACTATCTGAAGTATGAAGGTTTGAAAATATAAGTCACTCAGTTGTGTCTGGCTCTGTGACCCCATGGACTGCAGCCTGCCAGGTTCCTCTGTCCATGGAATTCTCCACTTTATGTTTTCAAAATATAATTTCATACTTCAAACAAGTGTGATAACAAGTAATGGTGAGATACCATTGTCATAATCTGACAAAGGTGAAAACATTGCCACTATCTAGAGTAGCTAAAGGCGTGGAGAACAGATACTTTAAGTCAGAGAAGGTGACAGGGCAAAATATGAACATATTCATGAAGAACAACACAACATAAATGAATGTTAAATGTAAATATACTTGACTCAATAACCTTATTCTGAAGAGTTCATTCTAAGTAGAAACTATAATGTGGATAAAGATATAATTCAGAACAGTATTGAGTCAAGTTTCCATTCTCTCTGGGTTCTAATTTCCAAGATGTACTGTCAGGCAGAGTTTCGCATCCTTGATGCTATTCACATTTTGAGCCAGACAATTCCATGTTACGGGCAGTTTGGGGCACTGTAGGATGGCTAGAGGCGTCCCTGGCCTCGACCCACCAGATAAGTGTTACTCCTCGTGTTATGACAACCAAAAATGTGTCCAAACATTGCCAGATTTCTTGTAGAGAATAAAATCTCCCAGGTGAGAACCACTGGCCTCCTAAGTATTTTAATTCAATAAACTTATGTGTTTAATATGCCAAAATAATAGAGTGAAGCAGTAAAGAATACAGTGTCTGAAGTCAAAATACCCAGATGAAATCTCTGTCACTTAGAATTTACTTTTGACAACTTATTTACCTCGTTTGTAAAGCAAGAATGGTACTATCTCAAAGTAGTATTCATGAAGGAATGTGTGTACATGAAGCACCAAGAACAGCATCTTGCTCATTGCATGCAATTTTATAAATGTAGCTATTTAATTATTATAGCCCTAATCTTTCAGGGACATTGAGCTGGTTCTTTGTTGACACACAGAGGACTCTTTTGCTTTGTTTCCCCAGGTTAACTACATATCAAATTGGAGTACACACATATAATATGAATAGCTATCCTTTGGAGGAAATAGTGGCTGATTGTAAGCACCATGAGAATTGGAATTAGTTGTATGCATACATACACCTCTGTATCTTTAAGACTCCAGCTTAAGACCTGGTATACAGCAGGCACTCAAGAAACAGTTGTAAATGTTCGGATCAATTGCTGGAGGAATGATGCAGACATTGGTAATTTCAGGTGTATCATCTGAGATTCCAAAAAAAGCCTAAAATGGGTAAGATTGATTTATTATTAACATATATCTAACACTATCCTTTATGATGCAGAATTTATATACCAAAAATCATAGTCATGCTTGAGAGTTTTACAGAAAGCACTACTCTGCTATCAGAAGTAATTATGAAAACGAATAACTGTTCAGCCATATTTCTTGCATCACTGAGGAATAAATAAAAAGAATAAAAAATAATTTAAAAATTAATTTGTCTGCATCTATAGCCTGCATCCAACTCTACACTATTGACATTTGATGTTTAAACTTCAGTGGAGATCTAATATTCCCTCTCTTGTGTGTGTGTGTATGTGTTGTGTTGTGTATCCTTGCCAAACAGCTCTACAAATGAAAACTGAGAGAAGAAACTTTTGAAATATAATTCTCCCAGCAATAAGGATTTTTATTGTCAATCTAAAAACAGCTGACACTCCCTGAAAGTAGGACCGTAAAAATAAAATATAGCACACATCCTCCATTTGCCTACACTTGAAGGAAATGAGAAGTTCTCACAATTGTTACGGCAGTTAATGTTACCACATTTGGTAGTTCTCAACAAAAGAAAAAGGGAGGGAAAGATCTCCTGAGCCTTAGGATACCTCCCTGCTTTTCAAATTGAAGCAGATTAAGAAGCTATACACTGAAAATACATCTGCATGATGGAAATGTAGTTCATCTTCTTCATCGTTCTTTTCGACAATCATTTTCTGCTAATTATAGGACAAAAAAGCAATCCTTGCACTAAAATTGCTGGAGTCCTTTCTTTTCTACTTTCAAAACTAAAATTTTTCACAGCCAGAGCTTTTGATTCCCTCGCCTACTGGTCTCCACAAATATTCCAGACCTTCGCTACTCTTGAGACTTCTACTCCTGCTGCTCTAGAGAAACCTTTCTTCCTACTTCCCTGAAAACCATAGTCAACCAGGCATTAAGTGTCTCAGTGACCTGCTTAAAATGTATCTGTATTAAAGATCTTCCCATAGTAGCTACATCTATCTCAAACCCTTCCCAGGGACAGCGATTCATCAAGTCGTCTTTTTCCTACCCAAATCTGCATTCCCTCCTTTCTCAATGGACTCTTTTCTTTTTAGAATTTTAGATTTAAATGTAAATCTAAAATTTAGATTTTAGAATGCAAATTTGTTCAAATTTTCCTAATCATAAAAACTTGTACTATACAGTATCTCTAGTTTCCCTGTAGCTGGGAGACCTGGGTTTGACCACTGGGTTGGGAAGATCCCCTGGAGAAGGGAAAGGCTACCCACTCCAGTATTCTGGCCTGGAGAATTCCACGGACTACATAGTCCGTGGGGTCGCAAAGAGTTGGACATAACTGAGTGACTTCCACTCACTCAGTAGCTTTCCTGTAGCTATTGCTCTATTTAAGCATCCTTCTGCAATTATCATATTAAAAGAGTAACTTGTGCTCTTTTTCACTTATTTCAGTTCCAGTATGGCTCTACCGATTCCAAAGTAGCCTCTGATCCCACTCACTAAAGTCCTTCTTAGGAAGATCAGCAACAAATCCCACATTTCCACAATCTAAACTCCTCATGTGAAAAATGCAGAACAATTAATTTATAATTATTTTCAGGCCTTTCTTCCTCCCCAACCAAAGCTCTCTGGTTCTGTCCTCTCTTTTATATTACTTTTCTTCTAAAGAGGGATCTCCCTTGCCAAGTGGGTTTCTTTTGGATTTTATGATGGAGGGTCAGGAAGAGGTTAAGTGTATAAGCAGAAAAAGCAAAAAGTTAAATATGTTGAAGGAAATTAGGGAGAACCTTTTTAAAATGGTATTCAAGAAGGAAGTAAATTAGATAAAAGTGAGAAAGTTAAGAAATTTAAACATGGTTATAAGTTTTCTCCATAATATTAGACATTAAAAGGGGAAATCATGTTGCTTAGAAATTATTTTTATACTGCCTAAAAATATGCTTTTATTATGACATTTCTCAGAGAATGGACAATTGTTACACTTACTTTACCTGACTTCTCATCATTTTACATGACTAATTAAACTCACCTTCTTGAAGGTCTCTATTTTCTTCTCTCCTATAGCTTTCCTGGACCTCATTTTAGTATCTCCATCATCCTTATTAATATTACGCATGAACTTCTCTTCTTTCCTATTCAAGAAAGTCCAAGATTTGAAGCTAACCTCAATTCCCTCCTCTCTCTAGCAAAACCATCCCCACCTTGCACTGAGAAGGTACTTATTATGGGCTGAATTGTGTGCTCACAAAGTTCATATGTTAGGGCCCTAATCTCCAGTACCTCAGAAAGTGACTGTGTGTGGAGATAAGATCATTAAAGAGAGGATTAGGTTAAAAGAGGTTTTTCAGGATAGGCCTTAATCCACTGTTAATGATGTCATAAGAAGAAATCCAGACTCACAGAGAGACACCAGGACCATGTAAGGACACAGCAAGCCGAACAGGAAGTAAAACCTCAGAATAAAGCCAGACTGCCCGACAATCTGATCTTGGACCAGCTAACCCCCAAATTGTGAGAAAACGAAATCCATTGTTTAAGCCACCCAGTTTGCGGTGTTTCATTGTAGCAGTCCTAGCAATAACAATACTTACTTGTTTTGGTATTAGACCAAATAAAGATTAAGTCCTGCTAAAGTGTGGTTCTATATTCTGAAACAGAATCATAGGATATTAAAGCTGGAAATGTCTTAGATACTATTTAGCTGAGGTTTTCATTTTTGTGAGGGTCACTAGAGTCCTTTGTAAAATTCATGAAAACCAGAGTTCTATCCTCAACACAGTGAACATAAGAACATATACAAAATTTTGCATATATTTTATTTCACTAGGAACTGATTTTCTTCATATAGGTGGAATATATATTTAAAAAAACTTTGTCAATCTCAGAAAAAGTTAAAAATCACTTTTTAAAATCAAATAGAAATGAATGACAACTATTGTAAAAACTGATCTGACTCAACAGTAAATTCCAATGAGAAATTTGATTTTAAAGTTTTAACTTACTTTAACATAGCAGTATCTTTGGTATTCAATAATTTGTGACTGTTATCGCTTGGGGATATGATGCAGTGAAAATATCTAGCTCACTATACAAGATGGCAAGCCATACTACACAGAATTATAATAGCCATTACTCTCTCTGCCAGTCAAGGATAGGACTGTTAGAAGAGACAAACATTCTCCTAAACCCTTTGGAGAAATTCTAGTCACATCATTTCCTCCAGTCAATAAGGTCACTTTTGGCAAGTACTGCATCACTGATCTTGTCTATTTCAGCAAGAAAATAAAATAAATCCATATTTCGATGTTAAGGTCATCGTCACAAAGGTAACTTTCAAAAAGTTTTTCACTACTTTGATATATCCAGAGATTTCTGCCAATGGATAAAATGACAAGGCTGTCATTCTCAACTCTGAGCTTTAGAAGCTCTTTGCCTGGAATTGGAAACTATGTATATTTGTCAGCTCCCATCCTCCTCTCACAGAATGAAAACTTGGCCAAAGAGCCCCTTCTTTTCAACAGCATTCACAGGCAATAGAAGGGCCTTAAATCAGAAGGTTTGCCTTATTCATTGAAGCAAAATATCTGCCAACTGAGCCAATCCATAACTGCCTTTCTCCCTGTCAAGCTTTTCTGTGACTGGGCTTTCCTAGACTCTCCAAAGAAGTGAATATTCGGCTTTAAAGTTAGGTCAACAATTAAAAGGCAGCCAACTTCTTGGTTCTCAAAAACTTGGTTATGCATGAATTTGGGACAAAACTTCTGGAAAAGAAAATAATTTTAAAACCTGGCTCTGAGAAAGCTGGTATCTTTCAAAACAGTAAACAAGATTCTTTTCAAGACTGCTGGCTAGGTCTTTGACACCAACACATGCTCCTGACAAAAGCAATGAGAAGTCATAAAACTGTGACTTATCTAAAGTGAGAAATCCAGATGGATAACCATGACTGTATATCCTTCACTGGGACACAGTAAACTGTTTTTTCCTCCTAGCCAAAGGCCTCCTCAGTGAAGAAAATTGAAAGCACCTATGGTCACTGTCATTTCTAAAAGTGACTTGGATATTAAAACCTTTCTTTTGATAGCTCTCTGTGTGTGTGCTCAGTTGTGTCTGACACTTTTGACCCCATAGTCTGTAGCCTACCAGGTTCATCTTGACCATGGAATTTTCCAGGCAAGAATACTGAAGCTGGTTGCCATTTCTTACTGGAGGGGATCTTCCCGATCCAGGGATGGAACTCTTGTCTCTTATGTCTCCTGCATTGACTGGCAAATTATTTACCACTCTGCACATAAATTAAGAAAACTAAGGTCTGACTATATGGAAAAATAATAGTAGTGTAATCTAGGTGTGTGCTGGAAGGAAAATGACACAGTTGTGAATCCCTACTTTAGAGTCTTAGAAAAAATGTCAGCAAGTCTGATGTGTGTGAAACTATTTCTTAAAGACACTGCTTCTATTTTCTACTGTGGCTTTGATCACAAAGAGCTTAATAACACCCAAAGAGTAAGAGGGTACCAAGTGTGTTCAACTTTCTGTGACTTCCTGTGCTTAGCAATATAGCAAGTGAAAGTTTGCCTATAGAAGAAAAAAAATATATAAAGCTATAGAGCTCATTCCCACATCAAAGAATCGCCAGGAAAGTATCAACAAGAAAGAGACAGCATGTGCTCATTAATAGTCTCTTCTCAGTCACCATGCAGTACTGGCCACTTCTCCCTCTCTGGCTCAGACTCCTGCAGTATTCAGTGGTAATGGTGTGGAGTGCTGCTCTTGCCTATCCAAGTCACTATGCCATAGCTGACACTGTGTGTGATGGCTGCCAGCACGTGTTAACATGTCTGCTTCCGATCTCAAGGGAAATGATACCCGCAACAACTAGGCTTTTGACTGCTGCCGCCACCAGATAGTCTGGAGCCTCTTGCTGCTGAAGCTACTGGCACAGCCAACAAGCACCAGAAGCAATCCAGGGCAGGGCTGTGTCCTCTGCCAAGATGAACAAACCTAGATAGTATGTTAAAAAGCAGAGACATCACTTTGCTGACAGAGGTCCATATAATGAAAGCTACAGTTTTTCCAGTAGTCATGTATGGATGTTAAAAAAAGGCTGAGCACTGAAGAACTGATGCCCGTGAACTGTGGTACTGAAGAAGACTCTTGAGAGTCCTTGGACTGCAAGGAGATCAAACAAGTCAATCCTAAAGGAAATCAACCCTGAATATTCATTGAAAGGACTGATGCTGAAGCTGAAACTCCAATATTTTGGCCATCTGATATGAAGAGCCAACTCACTGGAAAAGACCCAGATGATGGGAAAGATTGACAGGAGGAGAAGGGGGTGACAGAGGATGAGATGGTTGGATGGCATCACCAACTCAATGGACGTGATTTTGAGCAAATTCCAGGAGGTGCTGAAGGACAGGGAAGCCTGGTGTGCTGCAGATCATGGGGTTATAAGAGTTGGACACAACTGAGTGACTGAACAACAAAAGTATGAATATGAGAGTTGGGCCATAAAGAAAGCTGAGAAGCGAAGAATTGATATTTTCGAACTGTGGTGCTGGAGAAGACTCTTAAGAGTCCCTTGAATATCAAACCAGTCAGCCCTAAATGAAATCAACCCTGAATATTCAAAGGACTGATGCTGAAATTGAAGCTATAATACTTTGGCCACATGATACAAAGAGCCGACTCACTGGACAAGACTCTGATGCTAAGAAAAACTGAGGGCAAGAGGAGAACTGGGTGATAGGATGAGATGGTTGGATGGCATCATTGACTCAATGGACTTGAGTTTGAGCAAACTCAGGGAGATAGTGAAGGAGAGGGAAGCTTGGCATGCTGCAGTTTATAGGGTCATAAAGAGTGGGACACAACTTAGCAACTGAACAACAACTATCAGTAAAGTAATTTACAGGGAGGTAGACTATCTGAGCTTTAGACAAATGCCTCAGCTATCTCCATAATAAAGCAGAAATAAATGTTTTTTTCTGGAACTCTCTTGCTTTCTCCATGATCCAGCAGATGTTGGCAATTTGATCTCTGGTTCCTCTGCCTTTTCTAAAACCAGCTTGAACATCTGGAAGTTCATGGTTCACATATTGTTGAAGCTTGGCTTGGAGAATTTTGAGCATTACTTTACTAGAGTGTGAGATAAGTGCATTGTGCAGTAGTTTGAGCATTCTTTGGCATTGCCTTTCTTTGGGATTAGAATGAAAACTGACCTTTTCCAGTCCTGTGGCCACTGCTGAGTTTTCCAAATATGCTGGCATATTGAGTGCAGCACTTTCACAGCATCATCTTTGAGGATTTGAAATAGCTCACCTGGAATTCCATCACCTCCACTAGCTTTGTTCATAATGATACTTTCTAAGGCCAACTTGACTTCACATTCCAGGATGTCTGGCTCTAAATGAGTGATCACACCATTGTGATTATCTTGGTCATGAAGATCTTCCTTGGTCAGGAAGCAACAGTTAGAACTGGACATGGAACAACAGACTGGTTCCAAATAGGAAAAGGAATACATCAAGGCTGTATATTGTCACCCTGCTTATTTAACTTCTATGCAGAGTACATCATGAGAAACACTGGGCTGGAAGAAGCACAAGCTGGAATCAAGATTGCTGCAAGAACTATCAATAACCTCAGATATGTAGATGACACCACCCTTATAGCAGAAAGTGAAGAGGAACTAAAAATCCTCTTGATGAAAGTGAAAGAGGAGAGTGAAAAAGTTAGCTTAAAGCTCAGTATTCAGAAATGAAGATCATGGCATCTGGTCCCATCACTTCATGGGAAATAGATGGGGAAACAGTGGAAACAGTGGCTGACTTTATTTTTGGGGGCTCCCAAAAACCACTGCAGGTGGTGACTGCAGCCTTGAAATTAAAAGACGCTAACTCCTTGGAAGGAAAGTTATGACCAACCTAGATAGCATATTCAAAAGCAGAGAACATTACTTTGCCAACAAAGGTCCGTCTAGTCAAGGCTATGGTTTTTCCTGTGGTCATTGTATGGATGTGTTGGACTGTGAAGAAGGCTGAGCACCAAAGAATTGATGCTTTTGAACTATGGTGTTGGAGAAGACTCTTGAGAGTCCCTTGGACTGCAAGGAGATCCAACCAGTCCATTCTGAAGGAGATCAGCCTTGGGATTTCTTTGGAAGGAATGACACTAAAGCTGAAACTCCAGTACTTTGGCCACCTCATGCGAAGAGTTGACTCACTGGAAAAGACTCTGATGCTGGGAGGGATTGGGGACAGGAGGAGAAAGGGATGACAGAGGATGAGATGGCTGGATGGCATCACCAACTTGATGGACCTAAGTCTGAGTGAACTCTGGGAGTTGGTGATGTACAGGGAGGCCTGGCATGCTGCAATTCATGGGGTCGTAAAGAGTCAGACACTACTGAGAGACTGAAGTGAACTGAATTCTCTTCATAAACTGACATTAAATAACAGAAATTTAGTTCATTGTGTCTGTTATTCATATACATACACAGAGAGAGAGAATCACAGAGGTATAGGTTCTCATAATACCTATAACAAAACCATTTCTTATTTTTAATCACCTTAACCACAGTCATCACAGAGACCTGCTCTACCTCCTAAGGCTCTCTTTCAAGGAATGACATCACCATCTAATCAGTCAGGAAATTTAAATCCTAGAGCCCCTTGAACAGAATTAATGGCTGTTTCATGTGATTTTTTTAACTAGTAGTGATTTCAGTATACAAAGATTCACAAGTCAATTTGGGAAGACTTAAGACTCCTGAGAAAAGAAGAGAGGTGAAAGGCAAAGGACAAAAAGAAAGATAAGCCAATTTGAATGGAGAGTTCCAAAGAATAGCAAGGCGAGATAAGGAAGACTTCTTCAGCGATCAATGCAAAGAAAAAGAGGAAAACAACAGAATGGAAAAGACTGGAGATCTCTTCAAGAAAATTAGGATAGAAATGGTATGGACCTAACAAAAGCAGAAGATATTAAGAAGAGGTAGCGAGAATACACAGAACTATACTAAAAAGACCTCTATGACACATCCAGATAACCACGATGGTGTGATCACTCACTTAGAGCCAGACACCTTGGAATTAGAAGTCAAGTGGCCTTAAGAAGCATTATTACAAACAAAGCTAGTGATGATGGAAATCCAGCTGAGCTATTTCAAATCCTAAAAGGTGATGCTGTTGAAGTGCTGCATTCAATATGCCAGCAAATTTGGAAAACTCAGCAGTGGCCACAGGACTGGAATAGGTCTGTTTTCATTCCAGTTCCAAAGAAGGGCAATGCCAAAGAATGTTCAA
The DNA here is from genome assembly GCA_917880005.1 of Nanger dama. NCBI lineage: Eukaryota > Metazoa > Chordata > Mammalia > Artiodactyla > Bovidae > Nanger > Nanger dama. Next base: position 20,646,861 of record CAKJTW010000038.1, read on the forward strand.
ACTATCACAAAATTGCACTCATCTCACACACTAGTAAAGTAATGCTCAGAATTCTCCAATTCAGGCTTCAACAGTATGTGAACAGTGAACCTGCAGATATTCAAGCTGGATTTAGAAAAGGCAGAGGAACCTGAGATCAAATTGCCAACATCTATTGGATCATGGAAGAAAACAAGAGAATTCCAGAAAAACATCTACTTCTGCTTTATTAACTATGCAAAAGGCTTTGACTGTGTATATCACAACCGACTGTGGAAAATTCTTTATGAGATGGAAATACCAGACCACCTGACCTGCCTCCTGAGAAATCTGTATCCAGGTCAAGAAGCAACAGTTAGAACTGGACATGAAACAACAGACTGGTTCCAAATTGGAGAAGGAGTATGTCAGAGCTGTATATTGTCACCCTGCTTATTTAACTTCTATGCAGAGTACATTGTGTGAAATGCCAGGTTGGATGAATCACAAGCTGGAATCAAGATTGCCAGGAGAAATATCAATAACCTCAGACACAGATGACAGCACCATTATAGCAGAAAATGAAGAGGAATTGAAGACCCTCTTGATGAAAGTGAAAGGAGATAGTGAAAAAGCTGGCTTAAAACTCAACATTCAAAAGACAAAGATTATTTCATCCAGTCTCATCACTTAGTGTCAAACAGATGGAGAAACAATGGAAACAGTGATATATTTTATTTTGGGGGCTCCAAAATCACTGCAAATGGTGACTGCAGCCAGGAAATTAAAATATCCTTCCTCCTTGGAAGAAAAGTTATGACAAACCTAGACAGCATATTAAAAAGCAGAAGCATTACTTTGCTGACAAAGGTCCATATAGTCAAAGTTATGGTTTTTCCAGTAGTCATGTATGGATATAAGAGCTGGACCCTAAAGAAGGCTGAGTGCTGAAGAATTGATGCTTTTGTACTGTGGTATTAGGAAAGACTCTTAAGAATCCATTGGTCTGTAAGCAGATCCAACTAGTCAATCCTTAAAGGAAATTAGTCCTGAATGTTCATTGGAAGGACTGTTGGTGAAGCTGCAAGTCCAATACTTTGGCCACCTGATGAGAAGAACTGACTCATTAGAAAAGACCCTGATGCTGGGAAAGATTGAAGGCAGCAGAAGTGGACCGTAAAGGATGAAATGATTGGATGGCATCACCAACTCAATGAACGTGAGTTTGAGCAAGCTCTGGGAGTTGGTGATGGACAGGGAAGTCTAGTGTGCTGCAGTCCATGGCGTCGCAAAGAGTTGGACATGACTGAGTGACTGAACTGAGTGACTGAAGTCTCCTGAACACACAGCTTCTATCCATCAGATGCCAGTAAAGGCAGATCATTCCTCAGTGAGTCTAATCAAATAACAGTGTTCTCTCATATTCTACAGTGTCCCTTCCCAAACCCATGTACACCACCCCAGCCCACCACCTTTGCCTCTACATTGTGATGTGGCACAAGGAGATATACAGGAAAAAGCTGCACAGAAAAGGCACCATTGGGCTCCACGTATCCTATAGGTAACTTCAGGAGAATATTCTGAATAAGCCCCAGTAACCTAAAGTGGCCCTTGGAGAAGCAGCAAATAGTTTTTGAGAGCTTGCACTTCCTGCCAGTGACTTGAGTCAAATTTTGGAACACCTCCCAAGGGCTTAGAAACTTCCAAGAAAAACCTCCTTTGGCATTCCCAAGCTTTGCATACAATGCATCAATAGGCAGCTGTGTATCAATCCACTGTGAATTTGGAGGATACATGTTCATTATGCCTTCATTTTGGATACAAGTTTATGACTCCCAAGTTCTAGCCCTGAATAAAATATTGATTTTATTATCCTATTTTTTTTTAAATTTTTGATCTATACCACATGGGATATGGAATATGAGTTCCCCCATCAGGGACTGAACCTACACCACCTTCAGTGGAAACACAGAGCCTTAACCACAGGACCACTATGGAAGTCCCATTACTAACCTGTTATTTAGAGCAAATATTTATATCTGTATGCATTAGTCAAGGGACTTCTCACACCTGTACAACACTGATATATTTTGAAGACCTAAGGCTTAAAATCTACACTGATTCAGAATAAATCCACACAGTACATTGTGCTATTTTACAACTTGATAGCATGAGACAATAAGAAAACTTTATGGTTGACATAATTTATTTAATTGTTTTGCATCCAATCTAGTATTATAAAAATACATATAGTCACATTTTTTTCAAAAAAAGTCGATTTCTCTGTTTTTTTGAAACTTAAAAAATTAAATTTATAGAAAAGTTGCGAGAACCGCCATATATCCTTCACCCAGTGCCAGAGTCCAGCTCCAGCAGCCAGGGAATCAGCCTGAAGGGATAAGCGGTGTCGGTGGGGAATGATGTAGCCTCTGACTCGAGGTACGGGACTACATGCTTATTTCAAGCATCAGGTCTTTTCTACTTTTTCAAAAGCATTAGATCAGAGGTTTTACATTTTCAGCTCCCCCTCACACAGATTTATTATCTCCTTGTTGCCCTTCAAACACAGTTCCTGTTTCAGCCATTCCCTCAAAATCGTGTATACTTGTGATTACATTGTAAATCATGCTTATGTCTGGCCATATACCACATTCCTCAGTTTATTTCTTATCTTTCTAAATCCTACTTGCCCCTAGTATTTTAAGCTCACTATCTCCTAAAAAGGCTTCCAGCTATTCCTAATTATTCCTGAACCCTAAGCTCAGAAAACTTCCTTTGCCATAAACATTTCCCTCATAAACACGTCTCAATAATACTTCCCATGGCCTCAAGCTGCAGCCTATGTGCTCATCCTGGGAAATTCTTTGTAAAAATCCTTGAACAAATGTCAATGATTACTTTATACCTTATTTGCTGGGCACAGCTGCAGAAGGCTTTGTGCTTTCTCATGCTTCTCTCAAGAACAATAAACACCTTAACATTCTTTCCAGCCAACCCAACTGAAGAAAGGAAGAAACAAGTCAGAATCACAAGAGCTAACTCCTTCATCCTGGGTCTGTGCCTGCGGAATGAGGAGAGGGGGCTGGGGCTGTGCCTCCATTTTGTCGGTAATACATAACACGGCTCCCGACAACCCAGAAGGCCCGTTCAGTTTTATCAACTGTTTCAAAATATTCTCTGTGAAATTGTCCAGTACAAAACTGCTCCAACTGTCATGTCTCTTCAGTCTTCTTCAGTCCAGCATGCTGGGTATGGACAACCTTCCTAGTCAGTCACTGTCCTCATGAGGGTCCCTGTTGTGTCATGCCATTCAACCACCTTCTTTCTCTGAACAAAGACCTCACGTGGGGCCACTGCTTTGCTCAAGCACTGATTCCTCCTGCTTCCACAATTAACTTTCTTATTCCAAACAGCCTCATGAATTTGGATTGAATTGTTTGTATTATATTCTCTCCCTTTAAAGTGCACTGAGTTCTGATCTAGCTGCTACTGAAAATGTCAAGGCTTCTTGATCCTTTAGGGCTTGTTTCATGCTTTATTCAGTCAGTTCAGTCCCTCAGTCATGTCCACCTATTTGTGACCCCATGAATCATAGCACACCAGGCCTCCTTGTCCATCACCAACTCCCAGAGACCACCCAAACTCATGTGCATCGAGTCGGTGATGCCATCCAGCCATCTCATCCTCTGTCTTCCCCTTCTCCTCCTGCCCCCAATCCCTCCCAGCATCATGATCTTTTCCAGTGAGTCAACTCTTCACATGAGGTGGCCAAAGTACTGGAGTTTCAGCCTCAGCATCAGTCCTTGCAATGAACACCCAGGACTGATCTCCTTTAGGATGGACTGGTTGGATCTCCTTGCAGTCCAAGGGACTCTCAAGAGTCTTCTCCAACACCACAGTTCAAAAGCATCAATTATTCAGCACTCAGCTTTCTTCACAGTCCAACTCTCACGTCCACACATGACCCCTGGAAAAACCATAGTCTTGATTAGATGGACTTTTGCTGACAAAGTAATGTCTCTGCTTTTGAATATGCTATCTAGGTTGGTCATAACTTTTCTTCCAAGGACTAAGTATCCTTTAATTTCATGGCTGCAATCACCATCTTCATTGATTTTGGAGCCCCCGAAAATAAAGTCAGCCAGTTTCCCCATCTATTTCCCATGAAGTGATGGGACCAGATGCCATGAGCTTAGTTTTCTGAGTGTTGAGCTTTAAGCCAGCTTTTTCACTCTCCTCTTTCACTTTCATCAAGAGGCTTTTTAGTTCCTCTTCACTTTCTGCCATAAGGGTGGTGTCATCTGCATATCTGAGGTTATTGATAGTTCTCCTGGCAATCTTGATTCCCACTTGTGCTTCTTCCAGCCCAGTGTTTCTCTTGATGTACTCTGCATATAAGTTAAATAAGCAGGGTGACAATATACAGCCTTGACGTACTCTTTTTCCTATTTGAAACCAGTCTGTTGTTCCATGTCCAGTTCTAACTGTTGCTTCCTGACCTGCATACAGGTTTCTCAAGAGGCAAGTCAGATGGTCTGGTATTCCCCTCTCTTTCAGAATTTTCCACAGTTTATTGTGATCCACACAGTCAAAGGCTTTGGCATAGTCAATAAGCCAAAAATATGTGTTTTTCTGGAACTCCCTTGCTTTTTTGATAATCAGGTTTATTTTAGTTTTGTCCTTGGTCCTAGTATATAGCCCTTACTTACTTTTCCAGCACTTGTTCCTCCCTGGAGTATCAGCCAAACGGCTGAGTTATTTATCAAGGCATCCCTGCCCTAGTGGCCCTGCATTCCCAGTACTGTGTGACCTCTGGTATCTCCCTTTAGCTATCAGCCCTGCTCTCTGCTAGGTCTCATAATTTTGCCCTGCACAGAGGCAGCAGTGGCCCCACAGAGACCCCCATGCAGATTGCTGGAGCTTCCCTCCATAAAACTCCTAATAAATTCCAGCCACTTGAGCCATCCCAACCTGGATCTCTGCTTATACTACTTAGAGGTACTGTGGCTCTGCTAGGGAAATCTGTCCTTGCTCTGGAATACTAATGAGGCAGAAAGACATAGTGAAACCACTATGCACTTTGCAGGTTTTCCTTCTTTTGAATTTCTGGATAGTCTTTGGTCCAACCCCAGAAAATAGGTACATAATAGATCTTGTTTAGTTTTTTGATTGTTTACAGCAGAAGAGTAATTTTACCACCAGTTATTCTGTCATGGCTGGAAGAGGAATCAAGTCTGTTTTTAAAGGTAAAATTAATGCATGAAAATACAGTCAGATACACGAACATAAATTAAACTGAAGTGTATGCATTTGGAGTTCTTTAAGGGTCTTAGAAAGCAAAATTGATAAGAACAGGCTTTTTAAAGAATTAAGTGGGAATGACCAGAGCAATACTTGATTTAGCACAGCAATGTAGTTATGGCTCTTCATAACACTGATCAGCCAGTATGGCAGAATTTACTCTTATTCCAATAAATGTTTGGCCGCTTTACTGCACTTCTCCTCCATTTTCATAGCAGTTTCTAACCTCTTTTAGTGCTATTATATACTATTATCTGAAGAAACTCTGATTAGTTTACAAAGAATTAGCAATCATGGGTTGCAGTATGGGTTATATTTAAAGGCCAGTTTTACTATAAGACTAGCAAGTGAATTCTCAGATTGAGGGAAATCATATAAAAACCCTAGCAAAATCTAGGTCAACCCTAGCAAAACTGTTCTAACTTTGTTCTAACAATTCTAAAGCATATAGATATATAAAGCCATCAAACAATAAACATCTTATTTTACATCAATTAATTTAAATAAATAATGTTGGGGATGCAATTCCAAAGGGACTGGGCCAAGTTGACTGTAATAGCACTGATTCATTTAACACTGCCATTGCTGGGATGTATTCACAGTGCTAAGCTTAGTACAACTGAATTATTATTAATGTATATGTAACTCTAAAAAAAAATCATCTTTAAAGTCTGTTCGATTTTTGCTTGAAGATTGCCTAAGAAAGATAGTACATAATATTAGACACTGATTATAATATTAAATTGTTATATACTTTATAACACATACATAATTATCTGACATATAAACATCAATTTAATCATATGCTATTGCTGAAATCTGGAGAAGACAATGGCAACCCACTCCAGTACTCTTGCCTGGAAAATCCCATGGACGGAGAAGCCTGGTAGGCTGCAGTCCATGGGGTTACTAAGAGTTAGACATGACTGAGCAACTTTATTTTCACTTTTCACTTTCATGCATTGGAGAAGGAAATGGCAACCCACTCCAGTGTTCTTGCCTGGAGAATCCCAGGGATGGGGGGCACCTGGTGGGCTGCTGTCTGGAGGCTCACACAGAATCGGACACGACTGAAGCAACTTAGCAGCAACAGCAGCAGCATAGCTGAAATAAATATTCTTGAGGCCCACCATTAGAAGAGAATGCTAAGAACTGGAAACTGATGCTAGGTGGTCACTGTAATTTAGCTAGGGGTGAGACATGTATATCCTCTTACATACATATCTCCTGAGATTGTTCAGTCAGTTCAGTTCAGTTGTTCATCGTGTCTGACTCTTTGTGACCCCATGGACTGCAGCATGCCAGGCTTCCCTGTCTATCACCAACTCCCAGAAGTTGCTCAAACTCATGTCCATCGAGGTGGTGATGCCATCCAACCATCTCATCCTCTGTCATCCCCTTCGCATTCTGCCCTCAATCTTTCCCAGCATCAGGGTCTTTTCTAACGAGTCGGTTTTCACAACACAAGAAGAGATTCCCAATCTACAGCTCTGACTATCTACATACTAGAGAAAACAGAAAGCATTATGAGGAGAATGCTTCCTCTCATGTAATTTCTCATGTCACTTCTTTCCTGCAATCACTTAGGACTCAACTAATTCCACTTTTTCAGTAAGATGAAAGTGATCAAAACCAATCTTTTTTTATTTTATTTTTACTTTATTCTACTTTACAATACTGTATTGGTTTTGCCATACATTGACGTGAATCAGCCACAGGTGTACACTGTTTGGTTTTTTTTTTTTTTCAAGAGAAACAGCTATTACTACAGATATTTCACTGAGATCTAGATTGGCAAAGAAATCTTTGTTACTCAGCAGTGTATAATGTAAACAGGCTTCCCTCATGGCTCAGATGGTAAAGAGTCTGCCTGCAATGCATGAGACCTAGGCTTGATCCCTGCTTTGGGAAGATCCCCTGGAGAAGTGAACAGTTACCCACTCCAGTATTCTTGCCTAGAGAATTCCATAGACAGAGGAGACTTGTGGGCTACAGTAGAATGCAAGCAACATGCAAAGAAGTCTCTTCAGAGTCTATGGAAGACATCTCAGTTGGAAATTACATTCAGCAGTATTTAATTAAAATCTGAATTGGGTGACTTAACAAAATACAGAGTGATTTTTCTCATGTAATTGAAATGGCAACCCACTTCATTCTTGCCTGGAAAATCCCATGAACAGAGGAGCCTGGCTGGCTAGAGTCCACGGGGTAACAAAACAGTTAGACATGACTGAGCAACTAAACAACAACAAAAAGGAAATACAGGCTTGATTCAGCTGCTTGAGAAAGTGTTCATGACTTAAAATAGCGATGCTTGTAAGAGAATTACTGTGTACTATAATATAAAGAGGGGTTTCCAAGGTGACTCAGTGGGTAAAGAATCTGACTGCATTGCAAGAGACACAAGAGACATGAGTTTGATCCCTGGATCAGTAAGATCCCCTGGAAAAGGAAATGTCAACCCACTCCAGTATTCTTGCCTGGAGAATCCCATGGACAGAGGAGCCTGCATGGGGTCACAGAGTCAGACACAACTGAGTAACTACATACACATAACACACACACATATGATAAAGAGAAGAGCTTCTTCATGTGAAGATATATGCTTTCCATCCTGTAATTCATTTAGAAAAGTTCTGAAAAACATGTATTAATGACAATTATATTGAGTGCCATGTGCAACGTCCTTTGACAGCAGTGTTATTTCAGGGAATGGGTATAATAGCTCTTCTATAATGTATTTAGAGTAGTATTTTAGAACTTGTAAATAAAAATGAAATAAAGATGTTTCTAAAATAAACACATAATAAAGATGTTTATAAGAGTTGTATGTGCAATATATTTGAGAAGTGCATTATTTCAGGGAATGAATGTGATAGCTCTTCTGTAAAACATTTAGAATAGTGTTTAAAAACATATGTAATAAAACTGTTTAAAAGAGTAGTACCTGTTGTCTAAGAAGAAAAGTGATTTTTTGAGTTAAGGGATATTTTTCCATTCTGTAATGCTTTTAGAAAAGTGTTTGAAAACACAATAAAATTTTTAAATAGAAAATATTCTTGGTCCTGGGGGGTCTCACCTCATACCAAAAGATGCTACTCTACCTCCTAGTATATGTATTTTCTAAGCAGGAAGAAAGTTGAAGAACAAAAGACAACAAGGTCCAAAAAATCAAGCAGATCTGTCCCCTTTAAAATGCTTTCTCAGAAACCTCTTCTCCCAAACACAGAAACTTCTGAATATACCTCATTAGCCAGGATTATGTCACATCCACACCCCTAGTAGTCAGGGAAGCTGAAAGATAAGTATTTAAGTATACTGGATTCTGTTATTAAGCAATGAGAGAATAGCTATTGGATAGAAAACAAGCAATGTCTGTCCAAAGGTCTTTTAAATAGTTTTGCATTCCATTGGCTGTGTCTGGTTTAATCTTATTTATCTCTGCAAGATCAATTGAAATCTTGAATTTTATTGACTCCCTATCTGCTCCAAGTGAAATCTTGAATTTTATTGACTCCCTATCTACCTCAAGCTCCAAACTGGATATTACTTTGCCTCCTTACTTGGCTATTAGAAAATAAAGATAAATTAAAAGCTATATATGACACAAAACTTTATTGTTAAATAAATCTGACAATTATTAATGATAATAATATCTGTATTAATACTATTAAGAGAGCACTAATTATCAAGATTATTAAAAGAATACTGTTGGTTTTTAAAACTATAGACTTAATACATTAGCTATAAAATCATTTAAGCAAGATAAACCTTAAAAGAATGGTTCAAACTTTATAGATGTCCATAATGAACAAAGTAAAACCATAGCATTCATTCCATTGATATAACATCTTACTGTGTATGTGAGCACCATCACACAAATTAATAACTCCATGGCATACAACATTAACGAGATTGTTCTGAAGACAACATGCACAAGACCAACTAGACAAACAATTAACTATGGCTGGATCCTCTGAGGAAGCTTCTCTGCACTACACCAAATTATTTTTGGAAAGGATTATGGCAAGTGAAACAGATGAGACATGCTGGCTCCTGAGTTATGGCAACCTGTAACTCTCAAGTCATATTAACCAGTAGCTGTAGATCCTACACTACCCATCATAGAAAGTGAAAGAAAGTGAAGTTGTTCAGTTGCGCCCGATTCTTTGTGACCCCATGGATAAGAGCCTGCACCAAGCTCCTCCGTCCATGGGATTTTCAAGACAAGAGTACTGGAGTGGGTTGCCATTTCCCTTCTCCAGGGAATCTTCCCAACCCAGGGATCGAACCCAGGTCTCTCACATTGTAGACAGACACTTTCTGTCTGAGCCACCAGGAAAGCCCATCGCATCACAGACACAGGATTATTTACTTACTCCTTTCTCTTACTCCAGTGATTTTAAAAGTACTTGTCTCACAACTTTTTCTAGTGAAATTAAGGTAAGTGGCTAGGCAGTAAACTTTAAGCAGTTTAAATTAAAAAATAAAATAACAGTTTGTGCCATGATGGCATATGATGGTAAAAGTTTATTCAAAGAGTATCATTTAGCAACACAGTTCTATTGGTGCATTTCTGCTTAAGAGTTTACTCAAGATAAGAACTGGTAAAGATTTATTAAGAAAAGTATCTAGAAATTATATTGAAAATTATTGCTGTTTTTAGTTGCTCTGTCATGTCCAACTCCTTTGCCAACCCATGGACTATAGCCTGCCAGTCTCTGTCCATGGGATTATCCAGGCAAGAATACTGGTATGTGTTGCCATTTCCTTCTCCAGGGGAACTTCCAAATCCAGGGATCAAACCTGTGTGTCCTGTACTGGCAGATGGATTATTCACCACTGAGCCACCAGGGAAGCCCATATAAAAATTACTCTTTCGTCCAATTAAAATACTGTTAAAAATACTGTTAAATCTGTATACTAATTACTTACTATTTGTCTAAATTCTAAAAGGAATACAAACATCCTCAGAGGAATTTAAATGGGACAGGTGGCTAAAATATAACAGTCTATTCTTCCTTATTTTTACTTTGCAAAGGAATCTGTGGTTAGAAATAGAAAATCTTAATTTTTAACCACATATAAAAGTTATGATACATTTATAGAAGCAGGGAAAAGATTAAAACTGTTTGTGAAAGGATGATACCAATGAAAATCAACTTGATTCTTATTTTGATAGAAAAACCTCATTTTGATAGAATATCCTGGAAAAACTCATGATTTTGAAGCACCAAGTATCTCTGAAAGTCAGAGTGAAAGGTGAGTTTGCAACCAAGGGTGTGATGGATAATTTGCTTCAGAAATTGAAACTAGATCCCCTCCTTTCTGAAACTGCTTCTCCCTCACCTGAGAGGAATAGATCAGGTTACCCTATAAAGAGTGTGAACAGCAGAGCTGTGTACCTAGAGACACAGCGAAAAACTGCAGGCCAATGTGTGGCCATACTCAGAGCAAACGAATTCATGAAATCCTGCATTCTGAACCTAAGACCCCACTGTGGGGTCCCAATGTACTGACAGCAAGACAAATGCCCAGAAAAATAGAATGGAAACTTTATCTCTAAAAAATAATAATCAACCCAAGAGAAAAGACACATACATAGTAACATTGATTCCCCAGTCTGTCTACTCTCACCCAATAGCCCTATATTACTGCTATAAAATGACAAGCCTTAAGCCATACACGCAAATTTCAACCATCTTTTCTATGCCTCACTTATAAAATTAAAATTACCATTTACTATCATTAGATATTCAAGGAAAGCTTCTAATATGAAAAAAAAAAAGTCTACAATAAACAAAAGGCAAAAAGACCTTTAAAGAAAAAAACAAAAATATAAATGACCAGCGACATCAGAGAGATCCTAAAAACAATGAATCAAGAAAATAGTATCAGGAGGATATGAGAAAAGAAAATATAAGAGATCAATGAAATAGATGCTAGAAATTACCACTATCAAAAAAAAAAGAAATTTTTAAAATTTAATAGAAGAGCTGGAATATAAAGTCAAGCTAATCTCCAGGAAGACAGATGAAAAGAGATTTTTGTTTTTAAACTAAAAGATAAAGAAATGGAAAATAAGACAGAAATAATAAGAAAATCATAAGATCAGTTCAGGAGATCTAACCTCCCTCTCATGGGAGTTTCACAAAGAGAAGAGATAAAACAAAGGAAAGAATTTTCAAAGAAATATACAAGAGAATGATGTTGAACTCAAAAAAAAAAAGTTTGAGTTAAAAAATAATGAGATAAGGAAAAAGCAATGAAAAAAGATGCATAATGCATAGTGTTGTGAAATTTCAAACTAAAAGGAGATAGAAAAGATATAAAAGCTTGTAGAAATAACAAAGGCATATGTAATTCTCAGCCTTCAGAATAAAATCAGTCTCAGCAGCAGCAATATTGAAGATTGAAAACACTGGAGCAATGCCTTCAAAATTCTAAGGCAAAATTACTCCTAAACTATAATTAGTTACCTAGCCAAAGTATTACATCAAAACAGAAGTCAAAATTATCACATTTAGCCATATAAGATATTAAAAATAGCTATGTTTAAGTACCTGCCCATTCTGTTTTTTTTTTTTTTCTTTTGCAGCTCAATATGTTTTGCTGCACAAAATTTTGTCTATATTTCCAGTAGTTTAGAAGCATAAATTATCCAATGCTCAGCAGGCTTTAAGGAATATAAGGAGTGGGGGTAGAAGTTGGCATAGAGAAAAAGAGCTGGTGTTAAAATTCCTAGCAGGATAATTTTCCCAAACAGTAAGACACAGATTCCTGAGGCACAATAGGAAAATAGAAAGAAAATGGCATAGTGTCCAAGAAAAAAATGATACAAACCAGAAATCAGGCAAAGAAAATCCAGCATAAGAAGGTAAATGAAAAAAACAAGGATAACTGGTTATGCTGCAGGCCCAGAAAACAGCAGTCCAAACGAGAAAAGTCACAAGGGTCCAGGAAGTATTTCTCAAAAAGGAAAGAGTAAGACTGATGTACTTAACAGGATAAAAGAAGTGTTCTTCATTCTATTGCTTAGTATGGGTTGAATGTGTACCTGAAAAAGAGTAAAACAAGGAGATTATTATGCGGCAGACTTTAAGACTTTAAGGTGGCCCCCATGATCCCGGTACTTATACCTTTGTGTAATTCCCTCCCCTTGAGTATTGGTGGGACCTATAATCTGCTTCTCACCAAAAGAATATAGCAAAGATATTGGGATGTCACTCCTGTCATTACATTTTTAAAGATTCTGTCTTGCTAGCTGGCTTGCTCTCTCTCCCCCACTGGCCTTATAGAAGCAATAGGAAAAAAAAAAAAAAAAGAACAAAAAACATTACCTCTAAATGTATGGTACACTATGTGACTTACCCATGAATACTATTTACAGTCATAATAATGTACATTCTGAATGTTGAGGAGGAAAGCATGTATTGGTAGAAAGAAGATTTATTAAAAACTCAATACCTCATCTTCATAGTATAGTAATAACAAAATCAATTTTTGGATTTCCATACACTGTGCCGAGCACAAGATACATTATTGCATACATTGATCAGTAGTTTTCATCCTTCTTAGCTTTCTGAGCTCACTTGCTCTGGCTCACTTCCCTATCTTCCCATCCACCATTCCTAACACTCTCTTACTCTAATTCTTTTTAACTACTCAGCTCCTGTAACTCCCCTAAACACACCTCAATCTTCCTTTACTAAAAAGGCTGTATATGGACATGCTGAATGAAGCCCTCTGGAGAGAACTAATCTCCCCAGTGAGAAGCAAATGATTTAGACCACAGGTAATGCTAAACCTCCTGGCTTATCTGAAAGAGGAATCAAAACTGCTGCTATTTAGACCTATTGTATAAAACAGACGGCTTTCCTTGAGAAGGAGATGTACAAAGTTTTACACAGGGTAGTTCAACACAGTTGAAGCTGCTGAAAATCTCTCCCAAATTTCAGCTATATCAAAATTAGCTCTGAAGTCATTATTGGAAGGGGAAGGGAAGAGAAAGCTGAAATCAAAGAAAGTCATAGGGACACAGTGATCAGAGATACATTTTATAAAATGTATAAGGATATTTATCAAGTGTTTTACTTTCATTGGTTAATCTTATTTTATAAAATCTGAACATTTTTACCAGTTTTATTTTTTTCAAAAACATGCTCAGGATTTATAGACTAAAATGTTAAGCAAGGTAAATACTGAATTGCCAGTATAGTCATTTTACGTAAGAAATGTGATCAATATACAACAGGAAGCCAAGAGATACTATCTAAAATTTTATAATAAAGACATAGTCACAGAAACAAATTATTTCATACAGAGGCAAATACCAGAAGGATTTGGAAATTACCTGTTTATTCTGAAAACTACTGAGGTCATAGTTCTATATGATATGGACATATATCATTCTTTTAATATGCATTTTGAAATTTCAATAATTTAGAAAGGTCTGATGTTGACCTAGAAGTCAATAAACAGACTGATGTGCCACTGAAGAAATTCAAATATTTTTAGAAATGAAGTTTGTGATAAATAAGACTTCAAAGAAGCTAAGAAAGATGATCAAATAATTGGCATAACTGGATAGAAAATGTTATGCAGATAATCACAAGCCTCATACAGAAAACTAAGGCAGGATGACTCAATGTAGAAATGGTAAAGTACTGTCTTGGTGATTTTCAAATTTACCATTGCATTTTTAGTGAAGAAAGCCTGCTCACAGCACTAACATAAAACTTATATATTCTTCACAAAGTGTAATCCCTCCTTCCTCGAAAAGAGTAAACTTCTTTAAACCTCTTCTAGCAGTTAGATTCTGAGTCAGAGGGCTGACTTGAAGTTCCATTTCTGCACACCAACTTTGTAACTTTGGATAAATAACATTACTTTTGAATCTCTGCTTCTACAACAACAAAAAGGAAGAATAACTGCCAATAAAAACACGCTGTCTCATTTAATTTCATGGCAACCCTATGTAGACATGCTTTAAAAACAATAAAGCACCTACATAAGTAATTGTTACTAGAGTGATTATTGCTTAATAGGACAAATTCATCTAGAACTCTTAAGAGAAAAAGAATATTTCAAGGACTGTTTATATTTTTTTTTCCTAAGGGTCAATGTTTCTAATTAGAGTATATTGTACCTTTTTATAGTTCTATTTTAGAAATATCACATTCTAAGAATGAATTACTATATTCTACTGCTAAGAAGTACCTGAACTCAACTGTAAAAAATAGAAGTAAGAAAAAAATCTAAACAGACAGTTTACCAGATAAAATATACTGATGGCAAATAAGCATATGACTAGATGTCCAACATCCTATCTCCTTAGGGAATTGCAAATTAAAACGAGATACTACTACACACATTATTAGAAAGGGAACAATGCAAAGCACAACACCAAATGTTGGTAAGATGTGAAATAACAGGAATTATCACTCAGTGTTGGTGAGAATGTAAAATGGTATTGTCACTTTGGAAGACAAATTAGTAGTTTCTTACAAGACTAACATATCCTTACCATATTAGCCAACTATTGTCCTTAATAGTATTTACGAAAGAGAGGTGAAAATGTGTGCCCACACAAAAACCTCCATGTGAATGTTTATAGTGGTTTTATTCTTAACTGTCAAAACTTAGAAACAATCAAGATGCTTTTCAGTAAGTGCATAGATCAACTACGGTACATCCATACTATGAAATATTATTCAGCACTAAAAAGAAATGAGCTATCCAGCTCTGAAAAGACATAGAAAAACTTTAATGTATATTACTAAGTGAAAGAAGTCAACTGAAAAGGCTACATACTGTATGCTCCAACTGACATTGACATTCTGGAAAGGCAAAATTATGGAGATAATAGTATAAGAATCAGTAGTGACCAAGGATTAGGAAGGAGGGAAGGATGAATAATTGGAGCACAGATGATTTTTAGGACAATAAAACTACTCTGGGAGATCAGTCAAGATGGTAGAGCAGAAAGACCCTGACCTCATCTCCTCTTACAAGGACCCCAAAATCACAACTATCTGCAGAAGAAAACCCATGAAAAAAGCTCTTCTACAAATCAAGATATGAACAAAGAACCACAGTAAGATGGATAGAGGGGTAGACTAGAAATATAAAAATGCCATACCTCCCAGATAGGCAACCCCAAAACTGGAAAATAATTATATTGCAAAGGGTCTCCCACAGGAGTAAGAGTCCTGGGTCCTACTTCAGGCCCACAAACCCAGAGGTCCTGCTGTAAGATGAGCCCCTTAAGCATTTGATCTTGAAGGCCAGCAGGGCTTAATTTTGGGAGCCCCACAGGACTGGGGGATACAGAGACTTCACTCTTAAATGGTGCACATAAAATCTCACATGTACTATGGTCCAGAGAAAAAGCAATAATTTGATAGGAGGCCCAGCCAGAGCTACCTGATGGTCTTGGAGGGTAGAGAGGAGGTGGGGTTCAGGTGTGTTTGGCTCACCCTGCAGACACAGACACTGGTGGCAGACATTGGGAAACATTCTACCTCGTGAATACTGCTGTTGGCAGCTACCATCTTAGTTTATTAGCACCAAGCCTCCCCCAACCCAACAGCCTGTAGGCACCACTGTTGGGACATCTCACATCAAACAAAAAAAATTGAGTGGGGCAGACAGGCTGCCTAACACTTCGTGAGCCCATAGCAGCCTCAAGACTGCCTCTAGACACAGCTCACTCATCAGAGATTCAAAACCCAGTTCCACCCATCAGTAGGCAGGCACTGGCCCTTCCCTCTAGGAAGTCCACACAAGACTCTAGATGAGCCTCACCAACCAGGGGGAAGACACCTGAAATCTACAATCCAGCAGCATGTGGATCCAGCCCACCCACAGCAGGACAAACCCTACTCTAAAACCAGCTGGGTCCTGGAACAGGCCAACACAAGCTTCAGGACACTCTGGACCCTATATCCAATTGTGTCAGGAGCTCCCCCCCACCCTACCACCACCACCACCACAACAAATGATTTAAAATGAGCTCGGGGATCCCTGAGTCCCACAGCCAGACTCCAGGAAACAGCTGCGCCTATCAGTAGCCTGGCACAAACTCCAGGACCTGACTTTACCCGCCAGTAGGTAGGCAACAGCCCCAGAGTCACAGAGACCCTGAATCCACCCATCAGTGAGCCAACAGTAGCCTGTGGGACCCTTAGAGTTCTGCAATCAGCTGCCTTATGACCAGGCCCTGCCAAACAGCAGCCAGCAGTAACTGTACAAGGCAGGACCTGGCAACTAACTAGGCTGGAGGCAACCAATAGGCTGGTGACTGCCCACATAGTCAGCCTTCCACAGTGGGACATATACGGCCCTCTTAGGGGAACCCCTGGAGCATATACCTTGGGAGATGAAAGTGAAGTGGGACACATAAGAAGTCTCCTACGGAAGGCCACTTCTCCAAGGATGAGAAATGTAACTACCTTACCACATTCATAAAAGTACAAATAGCAACTTAGATAAAATGATGTGGCAGAGGAACACGTTCCAGACAAACAAACAAGATAAAACCCCAGAAAAAGTCGAGGGGATGAAAAAAGGTACTCCACAATGGAAAATGAAAGAAAAGTGGAGCTGCAATACTTATATAAGACAAAATAGACTTTAAAATAAAGACTGTTTAAGAGACTAAAAGGACACTACATAATGATCAAGGAATCAATCCAAGAAAAAGATATAACAATTGTAAATATATATGCACCCAAAAAATAATCACCTCAATATATAAGAAAATTATTAACAGACACAAGAGAAATTGGCAGTAACACAATAACAGTGGGGAACTTCAACACCTCACATTTACATGAATGGATGGGTTATGTAGACAGAAAATCAAAAGGAAACAGACTTTAAATAACACTTTACATTACGTGGCTTTAATTGATATGAATAGAGCATTCCCTCAGAAAGCAGCAGAACACACATTCTTTTCAAGTGCACAGGGAGCATTCTCCAGGATAGATGACATGCTAGGCCACAAAACAAATCTTGGTACATTTAAGAAAGTTGAAAATGTATCAGGTATCTTTTCCAGCCACAATGCTATGAAACTAGAAATCAACTACAAGAAAAGAATTACTGAAAACACAAACAGGAGAAACCTAAACTATATGCTATTAAACAACCAATGAATCACTGAAGGAATTCTTAAAAATAAAAAATTACAAATCAATATCAATGATGAATATAAATACAAAAACCTTCAACAAAATTCAACATCAATTTATGATAAAAGGTCTCTAAAAGTGAGCATGGGGGAACATGTGAAATCACTCAGGCGTGTCCGACTCTTTGCAACTCCATGGACTGTCACCTACCAGGCTCCTCAGGCGACAGTCCATGGAGTTTTTCAGGCAAGAGTACTGGAGTGGGTTGCCATCTCCTTCTCCAGGGGATCTTCCCGACCCAGGGATCAAACCTGGGTCTCACGCATTGCAGGCAGAAGCTTTACCATCTGAGCCACAGGGAAGCCCATGTGGCTTATAGAGGGAACATACCTCAACATAATTAAAGAGATATATGACAAAACCATAGCAAACATCATACTCAATGGTGAAAACATTTCCTCCAGGATGACGAACAAGACAAGGATGTCTACTCTCATCATTTTTATTCAACATAGATTTGGTAGTCCTAGCCATGGCAACCCACTCCAGTACTCTTGCCTGGAAAATCCCATGGGCAGAGGAGCCTGGTAGGCTGGCGTCTATGGGGTCGCTAAGAGTAGGACATAACTAAGCAACTTCACTTTCACTTTTATGCATTGGAGAAGGAAATGGCAACCCACTCCAGTGTTCTTGCCTGGAGAATCCCAGGGTCAGGGGAGCCTGATGGGCTGCTGTCTATGGGGTCACACAGAGTCGGACACGACTGAAGTTACGCAGCAGCAGCAGCAGCAGCCATGACAATCAGAGAAGAAAAAGAAAAGAATACAAAAGGAAACAAAGAATTAAAATTGTTTTGCAGATGACATATACTACACATAGAAAATCCTAAAGATGTCACCAGAAAACTATTAGAGCTCATCAATGAATTTGGTAAGGGTGCAAGGTACAAATTAGTACACAGAAATTTTGCATTTCTATGCACTAGCAATGAAAGATCAAAAAGAGAAAGAAAACAATTCCACCTACCATCACATCAAAAATAATCAAATACATAGGAATAAACCTATGCACAACAGGCAAAAGGTATATACTCCCAAATCCATAAGACACTGATGAAAGAAATTATAGGTGACACCAACATATCCTGTGTTCCCAAATTGGAAGAATCAATATTGTCAGAATGACCATACTACCCACAGGCAATCTACAGATTCAGTGAAATCTCTCTCAAATTATCAATAGCTTTTGTTTTTACAGAACTAGAACAAATAACCTTAAATTTTTATGGAAACACAAAAGACACCAAATAGCCAAAAAATATATATATATATTGGGAAAAAAAGAGAGTTGGAGGAATCACACACTGATTTCAAACTATAGTAAAGTTACAGTTATCTACACAGTATGGTACTGGCACAAAACCAGACACATAGATCAACAGAAAAAAGTAGAGAGCCTTGAATTAAACCCACACACTTACAGTCAATTAATCTATGACAAAGGAGGCAAAAATATACAATGGAGAAAAAAGTTTCTTCGATAAACAGCTCTGGTAAAATTGGACAGCTAAATGTAAAGGAATGAAATCAGAATATTCTCTAACCCTATGTACAAAAATAAACTCAAAAAGATTAAAGACCCAAATGGAAGACTGGATACCATTAAACTCCTTGAGGAAAATATAAGCAGAACACTCTCAGTCATATATTGCTGAAATACTTTTTAGATCCGTCTTCTAAAGTAAAGGGAATAAAATAAAAAATAAATGGGATCTAATTAAACTTAAAAGCTTCTGTACAGCAAAGGAAACCACTGATAAAAAGACAACTTACTGAACAGGAAAAAGTATTTGCAAATGATGTGATCAATGAAGGATTAATATTCAACATATATAAATAGCTCATTCAATTCAAGATCAAAAAAAAAAACAATAACCCAATTATAAAATGGGCAGAAGAACTGAATGGGCATTTTTCCAAAGAGAAAATGTAAATGGCCAACAGGCCCTTAAAAAGATATTCAACACTGCTAATCATTAGGGAAATTCTTAATCAAAACCACTATGAGATATAACCTCACACCAGTCAGAATGGCTATCATCAAAGTAAAGTAAAATATATTCTTTACATTTTAAGAAGTACTTTTTTCCAAATATATACATATATATATATATATATATGATTTCATTTGCCAGAAACATAGATACAGTTTTAAATCATAAACATTAAAACTGAACTGCCATATAGGACGGAGAAGGCAATGGCACCCCACTCCAGTACTCTTGCCTGGAAACTCCCATGGATGGAGGAGCCTGGTAGGCTGCAGTCCATGGGGTCGCTAAGAGTAGAACACCACTGAGCGACTTCAATTTCACTTTTCACTTTCATGCATTGGAGAAGGAAATGGCAACCCACTCCAGTGTTCTTGCCTGGAGAATCCTGGGGAGTGGGGAGCCTGGTGGGCTGCCGTCTCTGGGGTCGCACAGAGTCAGACACGACTGAAGCGATTTAGCAACAGCAGCAGCCACAGAGGACAGACCAGAATTTTTATTTTTGAGGGGGTTATTTTTAACACTATATTTAGAATTCTAAACAACTGATTTTTAATTTACTCTTTGCAAAGTTCAATATTAAATCCTTGGATGAATTTTGGAGACCACAGAAGCCATCTGAATGGAGATAATTGGTTTAATGTATTTAGATTCCTTCATTTTCAAAAATTTGAAAATAAAGACTTTAAAGGAGTTAAATTTGGGATACTATGAACACCATCATCTGTTTATGAAAAGCACAGATCTTAAAGTTAAGCCAGTCAGTTCACTTAAGAGTTTTTAAGCACTAGAAAATTGGTAAAACATAGACACACTTCATATTAGGGAAATATCTGTTTGAAAAGTATTAGTTGAGACACTTCAAATTTCAAATGACGGAATTCCAAGTCAAACTTATTTAAGGAAAACAAAAGTTTGGTGATTTACACTGTTTGCTGGGATAACAGGGCTACGTTCCAGATACTAGATTAGGTCTTCCTCTTTCTCCTTACTTTGCCCTCAGCCTCAGTGCCTTCTTTTCCCCTCATTCTCTCTCCCACACTTTTTTGCTCTCCCTAACTTTGTTCATCCGTGAATTTTTTTCCTCACTTTTTCCTATTGAGGATTTGATTCTTCCAAGTAGTGGGAAATAGTAATGGCTTGAAATTTACTCTAGGCTCACAAATTCTGAGTTACCCACACCAGAAGAACATTTATTTCCCAGAGCCTCTCCATAAAACCCCAATGATGTAATCGGATTGACCAGTTTGCATCAAGTGCCCATTCCTAGTCAAACTCTGTGCCCATTCCTAGTCAAATCATCATAATCTCATTTGGCGTAGAAAAAAAGCATCCCTCAAATAAAGTTTGCAAGAAAGAAAAAAGAAGTGAGGAGGGAAACTGGAAAAAGAACATTCCAATTGATATATTTAATTTGGTTAATTTTAATTAATATATTTAATAAAAAGGCTATTTTAAAGCAAGTCTCAGGGCTAAAATTATATTTTAATTGACAAATCCAGAAAGAGGTTATTTCTGAGGATAATCTAGAATCTGGTAATAAAGATGTAGAGTAGCTTAGCAAATCAGATGACTAAGTATTTCAGGAATTAATTTCTGGAAAGCCAAATATGACTGACATTGTCTTTTAATATTAACTATACTTTCTCCTGTCAAGGTGAGGTTCATTCTGCACTGGTCTGTTTAGATTTTTTTTTAGTATTTGTTTTTCCTTTTGAGGCTAATTATAATTCTGTAGAGCTTTGACTAATTGGCTTATATGACAATCGATCATGGGTTAGATTTCAAAGTATTAACAGTAAGTCCTATAAAATATGGTTCATGTAAATAACAGAAAACAAAATGGTTTCAGTTATTTCTGAAATGAAAATGAAATGTTAAATAGTTTCCATCCATTCTATGGATAATTCAGGTTTTAAAACATTTTTTCCCCACAATTGGATATCTTAAGAGGTGTGGAAGTTGGGCCAAATTAATAGTCCTTGCCTTATGTAGCAATTCAAAACTCAATACTATAGTAAATATTTCGATTTTAACAAAACCTTCATCTTCTTTAGAGTCTCCATTTTCATGTTGACTAAGCTGGAGTTTTTCTTTCATAAAAATGTTGACTGTAACAGACTTCTTCTGATAGTGTCTACCCTGTTCAATAAGACCCCAGTGGACATAACAAGAGGAGTTATGAAGTAAAATTAATGTTCTATTCAGTTGTTTCCAAAGATTTTAAGAACAGTTCTCACAAATGTTTCAAAATCCTAATTCATAACTCAGGAAAACAACCTTGTAGGCCCTGTTCACAGTCCTACTTTCATATTCTACTTCAGTAAAAGTGTAAACTCACGTGCTCAGTGGCATCTCAGTTCCGACTACACCATCTCTAGCCCACCTCACAAATGTCCACCCATATCTATCCCTCTCAATTTTCCTGCAGTTTTACTGTAATCAGTTCTGGTAAACAGCTTGATGGTGTGAGGAGATGGGAGCTTTTAAGAAGCTAATGTTCTTCATTGTATAAAGGCTTTTACAGTGCTTTCAGTCACAGTGGAATGAAAGATTCTCAACTGCAATCAACTAGGAAGCGTACACCAAGAGACAGACTGGACATCTTAGTCAGCGATAAGCTGAATTCAACAGCTCTGGGTAAATGTCATCAGGAGGACTTTTCCAGTATGGAAGAATATGTTTCTGTAAGCCCTGGCCTTGCCCTTGTTCTCCTAGGTCCCCAGAAGTTTGATTCATTTCTATGCAACTGATTGCCACTGCTAAGTGCATCTGGTTCTCATCTGTTCAACTTCTTTGGCTACCTGGATGCAACTGCTAGATTCTGGCCTCTCCCTGTATATTGGCTTCTTCTCATTTTTAATCTGATTTAAACCTAAAGATTTTCCTGTATCTGTGTTTATCTAATTTCATTCAGTGCATTTGGACCTCTGGCTGCTATTCCCAGACATATCCATGTTCTGGTGGTCTGTTGACCAAAAAGTACCTAAAATATGTTTGTCTTAGTACACAACTGATGGCAATAGGAAGAATACAGGGAGGAAGGTATCCTTCAATTAAACATTCTCTGTACAGAGTCTAGAATGATACAAACAGAGCTAGACAATCAAAAGTTGGTTATAAAGACAAACTGATTAACTATCCTTAAATATTCAATTCTTGATTACTTAAGCTATTTCCGTTTCTTTGCTTTCTCTAGCCTCTACTCTTTTATCATTTCACTAAATCAAAATTTTAACGTTTCTCAACCATCTAAAATGAGAGAATTTGTGAATTTCAGTGATTTGGACACCATTGTCAAATCCAAAATCAATATACTCTGAAAAATTTAAGCCTACATAATTCCAAATTATTTAAATATCTTGTCATTATAAAACAAAGGCATCTAGGGTTTGAGGGAGGAGAATGTGTATTGTCAACTTTTTCTGAAGAGTACTGGGGGTCAATATATTGATGCTAGTAGCTAAAACATTTCTTTAAACTAGAGTGATTGTCTTTTGGATATTTTGTACATTACATTATCCACTCATCCAAAATTTACTCATGGTGTTATTACATGAAATATCTGCTTCAGTGACTATTTAAAAGTCAGTGGAATAACAATAAAAACAATTTCAGCCTTCAACATTTTAACATTTCACTGCACTGACAAGGATATACAGCACTGCAAAAAAATGAGAATATCATTTATACTTATGTTTTAATCTTACATCTTAAATCTATTCTTGTATCTTAAAATCAGTTCTTTATTATAGTTTAAGCTATTTGAGTATGGCTGCATTGTTAGGCAGGATTTTTTTCCAAGCTTCCTCTTTCAGTTGCTTTCCAAAGGTGCAAAAATAATCCTGTCACAACAGAGAAGAAGAGCTTATAAAGATGCTTTAAAAACCTTATCACTAGGAAACAGTGCACAGTGTATTGTATAATATAGTGTCTTAAAATACTTCTGCTTACCTCCTCATTGATGCTGCTACAATATTTACATAACACTGCTAACTAATTCTTCATTATGTAGGTTATTTATCCTTTCTCTCAGACACTGTCTTCCCAGAACATTTAATATCATCAAATTGAGGCATTGTTTTTATTTCTACCCACTGCTTAGCTGCAGTGTATCTTCTCAGTTCTGGGGTTGCACTAGTGGGTCAGGATTTATGTTTACTGCTCCTTGGGGTAAGAAATGAAAGAGTTGGAGGACATCTGTGGCAGGGCAGAGTCTTAGCTAGCCATCAAGGCAAGTTGTTTATGTCTTCAGGATGGGGTATTTCAGAACCAGGAAAAAAATTTAAAAAAGGAAAAATAAAGGTGCTGTTTTGGTTCAAAGGAATGGTTGTCCTGGGAGCAAAAAGTAAAAGTGGAAACTAATATTTTAGAAAATGCTTCAGCAAAAGACATTTTTAGTGCAAGATATCTCAAAGGCTAGGGAAAATTATTTGAAGTATTAAATATTATCAAGATTTTCTGCATTGAATACATTTCTAAAACCTAGGCTAGACATTTTTGTTAACATTTCATGTTGAAGAGTTCAAATCAGAGAAAAAATCATATTTCCGTGTGACCGAGGAGCACTCTAAGACAAATACATGTAGAGCACTTGGTTTTACCTACTTTCAACCTGAAGGTCAATCCAGATGGACAAGGTCTTTGAGTTCCCTCTTTAACACTTCAACACTCTGTTAAACCTAGTTTCTCATTAATCTTCTTGCACACATCTACCATTATAGCACAGTGCCTCAGGCTGAGATCACCTAGATTCCAATACAGTTGCCCGTCCCACTCTGCAAATAAGTCACCTCATCAAGTAGCAACCAACACTGTCTTGGCTTCCCACACCCTAATCTCCTGGAGCTTAAATACACTGCTTCCTAAACACAATCCTCTTTCAGCTAGAGAAATGAAACCTAGAGGGAACTTCAAAGCTAGATTTTTCTGTATGATTTCAACCAACTCCCAAGCAACCGCAAAGTTTACAGTTATAGAGTTGCTGAACTGCCTTACATTTGCTAAAAAATAAAAATAATTCCAACTTAACATTTTTTTTTCCTCAGCTGAAACAATAAACATCTAAAATTTTAGAGGTTCTATAAACCTGTAGATATTTTTCTTTATGTACTAAACTTGGCTGTGTATAAATAAAGTGACCATATACACTTTTTTCTAAGTAAAGCTATAAAACCAGGATTGTTATCTCAAATAAATGCAGTAGTTTGCCCAAAACTAAAAACTCATATTGTCATTTAATGAGCATATTAGACCTCTTAATGTTAAACTTCTAAATATTGAGCAGCTAAATACTGAGGTTATGCATTAATTAAGGCTTTGCTGCTGCTGCTGCTAAGTCGCTTCAGTTGTGTCTGACTCTGTACAACCCCATAGACAGCAGCCCACCAGGCTCCCCCATCCCTTGGATTCTCCAGACAAGAACACTGGAGTGGGTTGTCATTTCCTTCTCCAATGCATGAAAGTGAAAAGTGAAAGTGAAGTCGCTCAGTGGTGTCTGACTCTTAGCGACCCCATGGACTGCAGCCCACCAGGCTCCTCCGTCCATGGGATTTCCCAGGCAAGAGTACTGGAGTGGGTTGCTATTGCCTTCTCCTAATTAAGGCTTTAAATATATCTTATTAAATATAACGGCCCCTGATTCTTATACAATAAAACATAAATATTTATTGACTAACTAGGAGAAGGCTGACACCGAACCGTGGCCTTCTGTAAAGCTGCCTCTCAATGATGCTATGAGTTGGATTTTATCATCCCCTAGATTGAAGAGAAAAACAGCCTCAGAGAGGACAACTGACTTCTCAAGGTTACTCAACCCATAAATGAGCTCTGTTTCAGTTCTCCTAACTTCAGCCCCGGTGTTATTTCCACTACTTGATGCTGCAACTCTTCACTTGAAAATTTAATCATAAAGAATACTACATCATTAATCTACAAACATGTTTTCGTTCTACCCTATAAAACTTGCTGAGTACAAAAGGCTGTTCTCTGTTAAACTGCATAACCTTGGGCACAGCTAGGGTAAGTTTTGATTTACTGAAATAGATCTGATTAAAAACTTAAATCAAAACACAGGACTAAGAAATTGAAAACCAAAAGTACATTTTCAAACTAATGGTAAGTTCTGTTTTTAGCAAGAATGTTCTTAGATGATTAATGATGGAAATTTTTCAAATTACTTATTATAATAAAAATACTTGATTGTATTTAGTGACTGTACACAGACATAGTTTAAACCATTTTGAAAGGATGAACATGATTTAAGACTCTTTATACTAATTTAAGACTCTTTTATACTAATTTCTGCCTGATGTAGAAGACTTACACCAGATGCATTAAGGAGATTAAATGAACTTCACAAGGATAAAACTTACAACAGAGCACTTTTTTAAAAGCTGAATTTTAACTCTCATACAACGCTAGCTTAAGAGTTCATTAATGAGCTTTCAAGAAATTTAAGTAGATTTAAAGCATTTGGGGTTTTATTTTTTGTCTATCCATAGTGCAGAAGAGTACAGTTTCATATGAAATTTTGTTGAACTATAGATAAGATTTCATTTTTATGAACATGTAAATAGCAGTACATATTATACTAAGTGTGTTTAGTAAGTATTAAGTAATAATTTTTATTTTAATTCCACAATTTACATGTAATACATTAATTTAAATTCCAGACCAAAGAATAGTATGCTGAAAGTGCTATTTGACAATGGGACCTGAAAGAAGGACTACTATTCTGTTAAAACTGAAATGAATGACAGCTAATATTTCAGAGGTGCAGCCATTTCATGTGCAGTGTACTCATGTCTGGAACATTAGATTCTCATGTGATTTAAGTCAAAATATAAATAAAATACATTTTATCTTTTCTGAATGATCCCCAGTGGAGATTTGTTGGCATTTTCTATCAGTTAGGCAACTTATCATTGTTTACAAAGAAAAATCATGATAGAACAAAGAGAGGGGGGGATGGGGGGTGGGAAAGCTACCTTTTTAAAAAAATTGGGTTATTTTCCATGTCTGTAAATTACCCTAATCAGCAGGTAAGTTATTTAATCCTCCTCTATTTTTTTCATTCTTATAACTTGCTTTGTTGCTATCTGAGCCAATACTAGTTTCAGTCTTCCTGAACACATTGGTTTTCCATTATTTTAAGTTTAAAAATCCTCTTTAATGTTTCTGTATGCTAGCAACTTGGTTCAGGCAGAAATTATACTCCTGGATAATCCAAGAAAAATAGCTTATGTGTGTTTAAAGTGACTTACAAATCACAATAGTCTTATCAACACATTTGATACTCCAAGTCCACAAAAATATTTGGAAAGTTTATGTTACTTACATAAGTGCCACTCACTTTACTGCAGTCCTGATTTTAGAACTCTTAATCTTCCAAAGGGTAGAACCTTAGTAAAAACACATAGTGATATCTAGAAAAAATTAATAAGTAGACTAAATACTTGGGACCATGGGAAGACAAAAAGGAACAAATATGAAATGACCTTGAATTAAGAAATGTTCCCAAGACTGGCTGTTGACTTCTAGGAAATAAATTCCTGAAGAGTTTAAAGGCTACCCTACTCTCATGAACAAATCAGTGTCTACATTTTCTGTTCCTTGACTTCTTACCCATATAATGGAAATAGCAAATGTATGTCTAAATCCTCTTTGATGTGTCTCCATCTTTCTGCATCCAGACCTTCTTGAGCAACATGTTTTTCAATTTCATTAATATCATATAAATTTGTCTCTATGCTATTTGTAATTTAATAATTTCACTTCACTGGATAACAAACCATACCCAGTTAAATCTTCAGTTCAGTTCAGTTACCCAGTCCTGTCCAACTCTTTACAACCCCATGGGCTGCAGCACGCCAGGCTTCCCTGCCCATCACCAACTCCCAGAGCTTGCTCAAACTCATGTTCATCGAGTTGGTGATGGACATCCAATATTCTCACTCTGTCATCCCTTTCTCCTTCTCCCTTCAATCCTTCCCAGCATCAGGGTCATTTTTAATGAGTCAGTTCTTCATATCAAGTGCCCAAAGTATTGGAGCTTCAGCCTCACCATCAGTATTTTCAATGAATATTCAGGACTGATTTTCTTTAGGATTGACTGGGTGGATCTCCTTGCAGTCCAAGAGACTCCCAAGAGTCTTCTCCAACACAACAGTTCAAAAGCATCAATTCTTTGGTGCTCAGTTTTCTTTATAGTTCAACTCTCACATTCATACATGACTACTAGGAAAAACCACAGCTTTGACTAGATGGACATTTGTCAACAAATCTTAGAACTATAATAAACATCTGCATTATTGAAAAAAGCACTTAAAAACTTCCTGATCATTTTTATGAAAAAGATAGTGGAAGTGATGGAATTCCAGTTGAGCTATTTCAAATCCTGAAAGATGATGCTGTGAAAGTGCTGCACTCTATATGCCAGCAAATTTGGAAGACTTAGCAGTGGCCACAGGACTGGAAAAGGTCTGTTTTCATTCCAGTCTCAAAGAAAGGCAATGTCAAAGAATGCTTAAACTACCACACAATTGCACTCATCTCACATGCTAGCAAAGTAATGCTCAAAATTCTCCAAGCCAGGCTTCAACAGTACATGAACTGTGAACTTCCAGATGTTCAAGTTGGAGTAAGAAAAGGCAGAGGAACCAGAGATCAAATTGCCAGCATCTGTTGGATCATCGAAAAGCAAGTGTTCCAGAAAAACATTAACTTCTGCTTATTGACTATGCTAAAGCCTTTGACTGTGTGAATTACAACAAATTGTGGAAAATTCTTAAAGACATGGGAATGCCAGACCACCTGACCTGCCTCCTGAGAAACCTATATGCAGGTCAGGAAGCAACAGTTAGAACTGGACATGGAACAACAGATTGGTTCCAAATTGGGAAAAGAGTATGCCAAGGCTGCATATTGTTACCCTGCTTATTTAACTTATATGCAGAATACATCATGAGAAATGCTGGGCTGGATGAAGCAGAAGCTGGAATCAAAATTACTGGAAGAAATATCAATAACCTCAGATATGCACATGACACCACCCTTATAGCAGAAAATGAAGAAGAACCAAAGAGCCTCTTAATTAAAGTGAAAGAGGAGAATGGAAAAAATTGGCTTAAAGCTCAACATTCAGAAAACTAAGATCATGGCTTCTGGTCCCATCACTTCATGGCAAATAGATAAGGAAACAATGGAAACAGTGACAGACTTTATTTTGGGGGTCTCCAAAATCACTGCAGATGATAATTGCAGCCTTGAAATTAAAAGATGCTTACTCCTTGGAAGGAAAGTTATGACCAACCTAGACAGCATATTCAAAAGCAGAGACATTACTTTGCCAACAAAGGTCTGTCTAGTCAAAGCTTTGGTTTTCCAGTAGTCTTGTATGGATGTGAGAGTTGGACTGTGAAGAAGGCTGAGCGCCGAAGAACTGATGTTTTTGAATTGTGTTGAAGAAAACTGTTCAGAGTCCCTTGGACTGCAAGGAGATTCAACCAGTCCATCCTAAAGGAAATCAGTCCTGAATATTCATTGGAAGGACTGATGCTGAAGCTCAAACTCAAATATTTTGGCCACCTGATGTGAAGAACTGACTCATTTGAAAAGACTCTGATGCTGGGATTGAAGGTGGGCGGAGAAGAGGACAACAGAGGATGAGATGGTTGGATGGCATCACTGACTCTGGGAACATGAGTTTGAGTAAGCTCCAGGAGTTGGTGATAGACAGGGGAGGCCTGGCGTGCTGCAAACCATGGGGTTGCAAAGAGTCGGACATGACTGAGCAACTGAACTAAATATCATTCTTAACATGGCAAAAGAACTCTGAGGTTACTTCCACAGAGAACATAATTTTTAATGAAAGAAAATTAGGATAAAGATAGACATTCAGAAATATATTGAAATTACATATTTTGATGACAAACATATCTATACCATGCCCTGACTGTCTCTCTCTTATTTTTCCATAAGAATCACCAGTCCAGGTTCATGGCATGATACTGGATGCTTGGGGCTGGTGCACTGAGACGACCCAGAGGGATGGTATGGGGAGGGCGGAGGGAGGGGGGTTCAGGATGGGGAACACGTGTATACCTGTGGTGGATTCATGTTGATATATGACAAAATCAATACAATATTGTAAAGTAATTAACGTCCAATTAAAACAAATAAATTTATATTTTAAAAACAAGAACCCAGACATACAATTGATGATCATATTTCATAATTCAAGGCCATAATAATCACTGGACTGTGAAACAGACAAAAAGCAACTATAAAAGAGAACATACACAAAAGAGAGAAGAATGTAGTATAACAATTATTTAAGACTGGCTAAGAAGTATAAGAGCTTCCCTAGTAGCTCAGATGGTAAAACACCCGCCTGCAGTGCAAGAGACCTGGGTTCAGTCCCTCCGTCAGGAAGATCCCCTGGAAAAGGAAACAGCAACCCACTTCAGTATTCTTGCCTGGTGAATCCCCATGGACAGAGGATCCTGGAGGGCTATAGTCCATGGGGTTGCAAAGAGTCAGACATGACTAAGCAACTAACACACACACAGGCAAGAAGTATAAGAATGATTTTAAAAGGCCAATAATCAGAATGCAAGGAGATTTGCCAAAAAAAATGCTAAATATACGAAAAGTATGGTTTTGAAGTTATGCTCAAAGAAAATGAACATGTTGCTTCAAAGCAACATTTTTATAACACATGACAAAGAAAAAGCCATACCACTCAACTTTTATTTTATTTCCATCTTCTCTGTCAAGGATAGCAGAAATAAGTTGGTAAGGAGAAACTGAATCTGAAAAACTGAGTTTGTAAGAAAGCAATTCTTTCCTTAAATTACTTTACATCTTTGTCTCAAATAAATTATATTCAAAGTTATAAAGAGAACTTTCAAATAAATTTCTATACCATTGAACTATTTCTTGAGGCACTGTGAATAATCAGAAAGATAAACCAAAATACTAAACAAGAGGGAAAAGTTATAATTTCTTTTCAAATTAAAAATCAAAGGATTCTATACTAAAGAGTGTGAAAGTAATTCTGTAGAAAGGGTTGGAAATTATTATTAAAATATGGTTCATCAACAATTGGAAACAAATGATCAGTAGAAATTAACATGGGTTCACTAAACATAAAGAATGCATATCTTAGTTCATTTCTTCATTGACAAATTTAGTCTATTTAAGTACCAGGTGATTTCTACACACATATTCTAATTTAGACAAATTGTCTACTGGATACATTCTTGGATGATATATTCATGGACAAGAAAAAGATATGATTCAATTCCACTATAATTTGCTAATGGTTTGAACGGTTGTACTAAAAATATTTTGTTTATAACAACCGGGAAGGACCTTTTTGTGGAACAGGATTTCGTCCTAGTCAATGTTCTCATCAAATGTATCTAAGAAGAATATTGTAAAACTTGATTGAACAGAAAAAAGAAGTGGTAGCTTCAGGTCATGAGAATGTACCTCAAAGACCAACTACAGGGAACATAATTGACCAAAGACTCTAGGTTCTGTGCTAAAATTCATCTGTGTTTGCACAGAATCTTTCTCCCAAGGGCTGCTCCCAATCAGCCACTGAGCCTTGCAGGAATAGTAAAGCAAGCCTGTCCCTGGAAGATGTGGGATTCCTCTGACAAGTGACTTTAGCTCCAGGGATCCCTGGTGGCTTTGTTGAACCTTCCTTCTAATCCAGGATTAGATACATTGAAAGCGAAAATCCCACTAAGAAAGGCAAATAAATACATAGTAAGAAGTGAGGATCAGCCATTTAAATAAGCCAAAACAAATATTAAAATCAAAACATTGTAAAAGCAACTATAAAATAAATAATTAAGGTATAAACATAAAGATGCACAATATAACATAGAAAACACAAAATGTGGGAGAAGGAAACTAAAATAGATATTTTAGAAGGTATTTGAACTTAAATGACTACCAGTTAAAAACAAATAGACATAGTTGGAGAAGGCAATGGCACCCCACTCCAGTACTCTTGCCTGGAGAATACCATGGACGGAAGGGCCTGGTAGGCTGCAGTCCATGGGGATGCGAAGAGTCGGACATGACTGAGGGACTTCACTTTCACTTTTCGCTCATGCATTGGAGAAGGAAATGGCAACCCACCCCAGTGTTCTTGCTTGGAGAATCACAGGACGAGGGAGCCTGGTGGACTGCCATCTATGGGTCGCACAGAGTTGGACACGACTGAAGCGACTTAGCAGCAGCAGCAGTTATATTTCAGCATGTATGAGCCCCATAGTTATGCCAAATCAAAAACTTACAATAAGTATACAAAAACTAAAAATAAAGGAACAGAAGCATACTACTAAAGAAAATCATCAAACCATAAGAGAAGAAACAAAAAGAAGAAATGAACAGAGAAGAACTACAAAAACTGGAAAACAAGTAATAAAATGCATTAAGTAGATGCCTATCAATAACTACTCTGAAATGCTTCAATCAAAAGACATAGGGTGGAAGATTGGACTAAAAATAAAAGACCTGTCTATGTGTTGCCTACAAGAGACTCACTTCAGAGCTAAAGACACACAGAGACTGAAAGAAAGAGGATGGAAAAAGATACTTCATAGAAAAGAAATTACAAGAATGTGGAGACAGCAATATTCATATCAAGGTAGACTTTTAAACAAAGACTATAACAAGAGGCAAATAAGGGCATTAGATAATGAAAAAGGGATCAACACAAGAAGACTCTGTTGTGGTGGTGGTTGTTCAGTTGCTAAGGCTTGTATTTGTGACCCCATGGACTGCAGCACACCAGGCTCCCCTGTTGTTCACTTCCTCCCAGAGCATATTACACTCACTAAAATATATGCACCCAGTACAGAAATACATAAACATATAAAGCAAATACTAACAGACTTAAAGGGAGACAATGGCAACAATACAATCATATTAGGGGATTTTAAACACTACTTATATCAATAGACAGATCATTTAGACAGAAAATCAGTAAGGCAATAGTGGTCTTAAATGACACAATATACCACTAGACTTAATAGATATCTATAGGACATTACATCCAAAAACAACAAAATATGCATTTTAAGTGCCCAGGGAATATTCTCCATGATACATCACATCTAGGCCAAAAAACAAGTCTTAAGACATTTAAGAGGATAGAAATTAACATTTAAGAGGATAGAAATTATATCAAACATTTTTTTCCAACAACAATGGTATGAAACTAGAAATCAATGACAGAAAGAAAAATGAGGAAAGAACACACACATGCAGACTAAAAAATATGTTACTAAAACCTCAATGGGTCAATGAATAAAAGGAAATCAGAAAACACCTCAAGACTAATGAAAATGGAAACATAATTTTGCAAAATGTATAGGATGCAGCAAAGTTTAAGCTCCTAAAAAGGAAGTTTACAGCAATACAGCCTTTCTTAAAAAAGAAAAAAGAAAGAAAGAAAGAGAAAACTAAAACAAACAACTTAACCTACCTCCTAAAGGAAAAGAACCAAAAAGCCCCCAAAGTCAGTGGAAGAAAGGAAATAATATAGATCAAAGAGAAAATAAATAACATCGAGATGAAAACACATTAGAATAGATGACTGAAAAGAAAAGCTGGGTTTTTTGAAAAGATAAAATCAATTAATCTTTAGCCAGATCTACCTTTTTTTGCTAAGAAGAAAAGAGACATGATCTTAATAAACAAAATAAGAAATAACAACCCATACCACAGAGATACAAAAAAATCATGAGAATACTGTGAACAGTTATCTGACAACAAACTGGATACTAGAAGAAATGGATAAATTTCTAGGAATACAAACTTGCCAAGAGTGAATCAAAAAGACACAATTTGCACAGACAAACCGCTAGTAACAAAATTGAATTTGTGATTTAAAAAAAAAATTCCCAGCAATCAAAAGTCCAAAATCAAATGGTTTCACAGAAGAATTCTAGAAAACATTTAAAGAACAGCTAATATTATCTTCCTCAAACTATTCCAAAAACCTGGAGTATGGAACACTTACAAATTCTTTCTGCTGCTAAGTCACTTCAGTCATGTCCAACTGTGTGCAACCCCATAGACGGCAGCCCACCAGGCTCCCCATGCCTGGGATTCTCCAGGCAAGAACACTGGAGTGGGTTGCCATTTCCTTCTACAATGCATGAAAGTGAAAAGTGAAAGTGAAGTTGCTCAGTCGTGTAAGACCCTCAGCGAACCCATGGACTGCAGGCTTCCAGGCTCCTCCATCCAAGGGATTATCCAGGCAAGAGTACTGGAGTGGGGGTGCCATTGCCTTCTCTGTAAATTCATTCTATAAGGTCACAATTATCCTAATACCAAAAACAGATAAAGACAGCAACAACAAATCTACAGGCCAATATCTTTGAAGAATACTGATGCAAAATTCCTCAACAACACATGAGCACATCCAGTCTATCAATATATAAAAAGGATCACATACCGTGATCAAGCTGGAGTTATTCCAAGTACTCAAAGATGATTCAGTATTCACAAATCAATCAATGTGATCCACCACATTAACAAAAGAAAGATAAAAATCACATGACCATTTCAGTAGACGCAGAAAATACATTTGACAAAATTAACATCTATTCATGATTAAAACTCTTATCAAGGTAGGTAAAGAGGAAAATATCTCAACATCATAAAGAACATCTATGACAAACCCACAGCTAACATGATACTCAACAGTGAAAAGCTGTAAGCCCTTTCTTTAAATTCAGGAAGAAGACAAGGATGCCCACTCTCGCCACTTCTATTCAACACAGTATTGAAAGTCTTAGCAATAGCACTCAGACAAGAAAAAGAAACAAAAGGAATCCAAATTGGCAGGGAAGAATGATACATTACATAGAAAGCTCTAAAGTCTCTGTGCAAAATCTATTAGAATAAGTGAATTCAGGAAAGTCTCAGGATAAAAAAGTTAATACACAGACATTTGTTGCTTTTCTATACACTAATAATAAACTATCAGAAAGACAATATAAAAATATTGCAGTATTGTATGACATCACTTTTATGTGGAATCTAAAAAATAAAGCAATGAAAGTATATAGCAAAACAGAAACAAACGGATGGTTATAGAAAACAAATAAGTGGTTACCAGCACAGAGAGGGGAAGGGGGAAGAGGCACGGAAAGGGTATGCAATTCAGATAGACAAACTACTACGTGTAAAATAATAAATGGGGAAACAGTGCAAACAGTGGCAGACTTAATTTTGGGGGCTCCAAAATCACTGCAGATGGTGACTGCAGCCATGAAATTAAAAGACACTTACTGCTTGGAAGAAAAGTTATAACCAACCTTGAAAGTATATTCAAAAGCAGAGACATCTCTTTGCCAACTAAGGTCCATCTAGTCAAGGCTATGGTTTTTCCAGTGGTCATGTATGGATGTGAAAGTTGGACTGTGAAGACAGCTGAGCGCCGAAGAATTGATGCTTTTGAACTGTGATGTTGGAGAAGACTCTTGAGAGTCCCTTGGACTGCAAGGAGATTCAGCCAGTGCATTCTGAAGGAGATCAGCCCTGGGATTTCTTTGGAAGGAATGATGCTAAAGCTGAAACTCCAGTACTTTGGCCACCTCATGCGAAGAGTTGACTCACTGGAAAAGACTCTGCTGTTGGGAGGGGTTGGGGGCAGGAGGAGAAGGGGACAACAGAGGATGAAATGGCTGGATAGCATCACTGACTCGATGGACGTGAGTCTGAGTGAACTCTGGGAGTTGGTGATGGACAGGGAGGCCTGGCGTGCTGCGATTCATGGGGTCGCAAAGAGTCGGACACGACTGAACAATTGAACTGAACTGATGTGTAAGATAAACAGCAAACATATTTTATAACAAAGGAATTACAATCATTATTTTGTAGCAACTTTTAATTTTGTATAATCTATAAAAATACTGATCGCTAAGAGTCGGACACAACTTAGCGACTTCACTTTCACTTTTCAGGTTTATGCATTGGAGAAGGAAATGGCAACCCACTCCAGTGTTCTTGCCTGGAGAATCCCAGGGACGAGGGAGCCTGGTGGGCTGCCGTCTATAGGGTCGCAGAGAGTCAGACACGACTGAAGCGACTTAGCAGCAGCAGTAGCATGCTGTACACCAGAAACTAATACTGTAAGTGAACAATAATTCAGCAAAAATTTAAACCCCCCAAAATAAAAGTCATAGCTATTAAGTGAGGTTTTGACTAATTTTGTTTTTCTCTTTGGCTCTGCTGGGTCTCGGCTGCTTCATGGCCTTTTCTCTAGTTGCAGAGAGTGGGGACGACTCTAGCTGCAGTGCACTGTCTTCTCATTGCAGCAGCTTCTCTTATTGCAGAGCTTGGGCTGTAGGGGGTGTGGCCTTCAGTAGTCGAGGCTCCTGGGATTTAGAGCAGAGGCTCCATAGTTGTGACACATGGGCTTAGTTGCTCTACGGCATGTGGGATCTCCCCAGATATGGACCAAAGCTGCGTCTCCAGCATTGGCAAGCATATTCTTTACCACTAAACCACCAGGGAAACCTTTTAAATGAAGTTCTTCATCTCTAATTCAACATATAAGGTAAATGGTTGTCTGAATATCTTCGCTTGAGCTCTATGCTTTCATTTTTCCTTGGAGACAAGCATCCATTATGCCTTCTTTCTTGCATTAGCCACTGTCTTAACCCCTCTTTAGGAGATACCATTTGAGAAATTATCTTAATACTTGGGGCTTCCCAAGTGGTTGTGGCAAAATTAGACTTAGCACAGTATTTTTCAACTGCTTCTATCCATGACCCATGGTTAAAAAATCAGTTCTATATTACTGATCAGCAAACACACAGTTGATCTTGTGTGTAGGTATTTGAAATAACTCCTACTGCAGCAAATAACAGTGTTTTATATTCTACTCCTTTTTTTTTTTTTTTTTTTTTACTGTTGGTTATTACCTATTAAACTCATCTGGCCATCTATTGAAAAATTCAGAACCAGAGATCATAGCATGCTTGAAGATAAAATACATGGAAAATGAAAGGCATTCTTTTAGTCTTAGAGAGGTCATCTGCATTTTCCTGAACCTCCTGGCAGGCCTCATCTATAAGTCTTCTGCCCTGCTCTGCATTTTACCATATTCATTCATACTTTCAGCATTTTCCCATATTTACTCATACTGAGTCAAGAAGAAAGGACCAAAACTCTGGCAAGAGATGTTCCTAATCTCAAGGACACAGCATGAGGCCACAAGTAATTGCCCTTGTCTCATATGCTTTCTCACACATCACTCTCACCATGAGGTCTTCCACGGCCATCCCATTTAGACCCAGACACCACAATGTATACATCCCTTTCAACATGTGCTTTTCCTTAGCAGTTGATACTAATATTCTATATATTTAAAATATTTATTATCTGCCTCTCTACTGTAATATTAATTCTACAGGGATAGGTGCGGGAAAAAAAAAGAGAATTTCTGAATTAATAAAACTTGCAAGCAGAGGAATAATAAAGCAAACATTTTTCCCAAGTTCTATTACCCCAGGAGAAATGCGTCTAGGTCAGGTATGGCTAGATTGCATACCCTATGGCAGAAAAGCAGCAGAGAACTCTTAAGCCTATAGTGCTCTACACATTTATAGGGACAAGCAGAGAAAACAGCTTTGTATGCAGCAATGGAAACTTTTGGTCAAGTACGCTTCTAATTTTCTCTTAAAACCTACATGGTGTCATTGAAGAGTTTGAAGAAAAAGACATGAGCAGACTTGCCTTTTATATAATGTGCTTTATTAAAGTGTGGAGACGTTGGTCAGAACAGCTAATATTAGGAGTTCCTCTTGTCACTCTCTCTATCTTCTGAGAAATTGTCTATGACCTTCCCTAGGTTAAGGAATTTGGCTGCCCAAGACCTTAATAAACCTTAGGTAGCTCAGGGAGACACCGGTTCCATCCACTGTAAAGAATATACTTAAAGGTTGCCTGATGCAGTCATTACGTGCAAGACAGAGAAAACAGGGGTTACAATATAATTTCTTCTACTTTGCTCCAATTTTTTAAATTATAATAGAAAAATCAGAAAAATATTTCTTTCCACATTGTAACTCTAAAGAGGCTAATCAAAAATGTTTGCAGTCTGTTAAAATTTCCTTTTACAAAAATGTAATAAAATATGATTCCCCTCTACAAGGACTCTAAAGTATGGAAACACAGTAAAAACTTTTATGGATTAAGAATATTAAAAGAATTTTGGCTTTCTTAAATCTCATTTCTAGATGAACATTATTCATTAGAGATACAATGTGAGACACAAGTACATGTAGTTTAAATTTTTAAGTGTAAAAATTTAAAAGCAGATGAATTTAATACTTATGTACTCTGAAATATCTAAAATAGCACTTTCAACATGTAATCAGTATAAATAATTATTAAATATGATATTGATATCTTATACTTTTTTCGTTAATAGTCTTAAAAATCAGGTGTACTACATATTTTACACTTATATCACATCTCAATTCAGAGCAACAACATTTCAACTGCTTAACAGAATCACCTGGTTGGTGGTTGCCATTTTGGACAATGAAGTTCTATGTCATTTTTGAGAGAAAACATTGATAAAATTAGGGCAGAGAGGAAATGTTTACTGAGTACCTTATTGTCAGGCAGACTGTACCAGGTAATTATACATTGATTTAAAATGTAATTCCCACAAAAATATGTGAAGTAGCTCTTAAAATCCTCATATTTCAGATGAAAAAGCTGCTACTCAAAGGTTTAACAAGCTTCTCAAGAAGTCATCTAGCTAATAAACCTATCTGGCCCAAGATACCCTCTTTCCATACCTCTTTTCTTGCTCAAAGCAAGTACCTTTACTGAATTTTCATTATTAATAAATGCTTAAGCTTGAGAGTCCCTTGGACAACAAGGAGATCCAACCAGTCCATCCTAAAGGAAATCAGTCCTGAATATTCATTGAATGACTGATGCTGAAGCTGAAGCTCCAATGTTTTGGCCATGTAATTCGAAGAACTGACTAATTGAAAAGACCCTGATGCTGGGAAAGATTGAAGGTGGGAGAAGGGGAAGACAGAGGATGAGATGGTTGGATGGCATCATAGACTCAGTGGACAAGAGTTTGAGTAAACTTCAGGAGTTGGTGATGGGAAGCGAGGCCTGGCGTGCTGCAGTCCAGGGGGTCGCAAACAGCGGGACACGACTGAGCTACTGAACTGAAGCTATAGCTGTTGTTCAGCCACCCAGACATGTTCGAATCTTTGTGACCCCACAGACTGCAGCACTGCATGTCACCCTGTCTCTCACCATCTCCCAGAGTTTGCCCAAGTTCAGTTCATTGCATCGGTGATGCCATCTAGCTATCTCATCCTCTGATGCCCTCTTCTCCTTCTGCCCTGGGTCTTTCCCAGCACCAGGAACTTTTTCAGAGAATCATCTGTGCACAACAGATGACCAAAATACTGGAGTTTCAGCTTCAGCATCAGTCCTTCCAGTGAATATTCAGGGTTGATCTCCCTTAAGATTGACTGATTTGATCTCCTTGCTGTCCAAGGGACTTTCAAGAATCTTCTCCAGCACCACAGTTCGAAGGCATCAATTTTTTAGCATTCTGCCTTCTTTACAGTCCAGCTCTCACAACCATATGTGAACACTGGGAAGACCATAGCTTTCACTATATGGACCTTTGTTGGCAGAATTATGTCTCCGTTTTTCAACACACTGTCTAGGTTTGTCATCGCTTTCCTTTCAAGAAGCTATCGTATTCTGATTTCATGACTGCAGTCACCATCTGCAATGATTTTGGAGCCCTAAAAGAGGAAATCTGTCACTACTTCCTCTTTCCCCCTTCTATTTGCCATGCAGTAATGGAGCCGGATGCCATGATCTCAGTTTTTTTAATATTTAGTCTTAAATAGGCTCTTTCACTGTCCTCCTTCACCCTTGTGAAGAGTTTCTTTTAGTTCCTCTTCACTTTCTGCCATTAGAGTGATATCATCCTCATATCCAAGTTTGTTGATGTTTCTCCTGCCTATCTTGATTCTAGCTTATAACTCATCCAGCCTGGCATTTCTCATGATGTGCTCAGCTTATAGGTTAAACAAACAGGGTGACAGCAGACAGCCCTGTCGTACTCCTTTCTCCATCTTGAACCAGTCAGTTGTTCCATACAGGATTCTAACTGTTGCTTCTTGACCCGCATACAGGTTTCTCAGGAGACAGGTAAGGTGCTCTGGTATTATCATATCTCTAAGAACTTTCCACAGTTTTTCATGATTCACACAGCCAAAGGCTTTAGTATAGTCATGAAACAGAGATAAATGTTTTTCTAAAATTCCCTTGTTTTCTCTATAATCCAGCAAATGCTAGCAATTTGATCTCTAGTTCCTCATCCTTTTCTAAACCCAGCTTGGACATCTAGAAGTTCTTGGTTGGCATAATGCTGGTGCCTAGCATGCAAGATTTTAAGCATGACCTTACTAGCATGGGAGATGAGTGCAAATGTCCGATGATTAGCACGTTCTTTGGCATTACCCTTCTTGGGAATGAGGATGAGGATTGACCTTTTCCAGTCCTGTGGCCATTAAAGGATCTTCCAGATTTGCTGACCTAATGAATGCAAAACCTTGATGGCATTTTTCTTTAGGGATCTGAATAGTTTGTCTGGAATTTCATCCCGTCCACTAGCTTTATTAATAGCAGTGCTTAAGGTCCACTTGACTTCATACTCCAGAATGTCTGGCTCTGGGTGACTAACTAAGCTATAATAAATATTACCAAATACCTGGGTTGTTGACTGTTAAGATAAAGGAAAGAGGAACCTGTATTCATTTTATTATTTCAAAGGACATGCATACTACCATTACATCACTAAAAAATGTAATTTTGGATCCACTAATTTTTATACTTCAAGACACGTTCAGCTAGATCATAAATTTGGAATCTCTAAAATGATATCTAAAGCTACTGCCTGTCAGCTTCAGTCCTCTATCAAATCTTTTTTTCCACAAACTGAATTTCTTAGTCTTGGTTATGAAGGGCATATGAATATGACAGTGTCAAGGTCTGACATGACTGAAGAAAATGTTTGTTCTGATTTGCTGTGCATGAAAAATATTAATCCCACAACATGTAGGCCAACATTTACAAGCCATTGCAAATTGATGCTCTGAATATTTTGGTCACAGTTAATTCTGACATAGATGAATGTGAAATTGGCCATGTAGCATTAGGAAAATAAAAAACAGTAATTGTATTTATTTTGTTGTCTGAATTTGATACCTACTACTAGCTGAGACTTGCTCTATTATGATAACCCTGCTATTGTTTAAAAATTCTTAAAGAGTTTATAAAATGTTTTATATTTTGTGTGATTGAAAGACAAGAAAATAATTTCCTTCAAAAGTATAAAATTCCAAATACTATTGTTGTGAAAAAATAGATTACACAAATGATACTATTTTTTAAGCATAGTCCTACAGAAAAAAATGACACATTCATCATGATAGGTAAAAATAATTTCGTAAAAATTAGACTAATATCAAAACAGTTTTTACAGTTTTATCTAGCTATATGATTTCAGAAAAACTGAAATGCAGTATGTATATATGTGTATGTGTGTACTATATATGTGTGGATATATATATATTATTGTTCAGTTGCTCAATCACGTCCGACTCTTTGCAACCCCATGGACTGCAAAATGCCAGGCTTCCCTGTTCTTCGCCATCTCCCAGAGCTTGCTCAAACTCAGGTCCATTGAATCAGTGATGCCATCCAAAGGAAGTTAAATAAAAACCAACAGGAAAAGTCTTTATTTTTGATAACTTAGTAAATTACTGACTAATGAATTATTCATATACTCTTACTGATGGACTGGAAGTTCACTTTTCTTGAAAACACTACTGATTCTCTTTAGTTTGGTTTCTTTTTAAAAATTAGATTATTTAGGCTTTTTGATTTATTGAGATGATGTTGTCTGTAAACAATACGGCTCACTGGTAAGAATCTAGGATTCAGTCTGAAGACCTGGACTTGAGATGGTTTTTGGTTGTATATCAGTTTTGTCATGAGAATAAGACAATACAGAATTTGACATAACTGTAAATGTCTGAATTATATAAAATCTTTCATTTTTCAAATAAATATTAACTGAATTTCATTAAAGGAAAGAATAAGAAATGAAAATGTTAACTTCAGTAAACCACACTTTGTTAGTTTAAATTTAAGTAATATAAAGCAATTAAATAAGAACAATGATAGTTTACCGGAAATTTTAAAATTACAATTATGGATGCTTCACAGTAGCTTCAATCTCAATATTTAATGAATTTCTAAATTTTGTTTTGGTTAACTTATAAGAAAATTCTGATTCAAACAAAATTAATGTTCAACCATAACAGTTTTCAATGGCCTGCCTTGCAATCTCATAACACACTTGATCATGCTTAATCCACAAACATGAAAGAGGATACATAGGAAATTATTTCAAAGTGAATTATTACAAGGTCTAATACAATAGTACTTAAGACCAGAATATTTGACGTCTGAAGGACCTGGGACTAGAGTTTTGCCCCCTCTCTTATTTAATTACTATTTTCACCTTGACCTCCTTAAATATTTTCCTTGAGATGTAAAACAGAAATAGTAATCTATCTGGTAGGATATTGAGTAAGATGATATTTACAAATGAATTAGTCTAAATTATGACATAGTTAAAGCTGTGTTAATTTTTAAAGAATGTAGATAAATTAGCTCTTAAATTTAAACCTCTACAATGAAATGCACAGCTATCATTTTTTAAGTTCAGATAACATGCTAATTTCTGTTAAATGTTCCCTCAAATTTTTTTTTGATTCTTATTTTTATTTATTTATTTTTTATTTGTTTTTATTTTTTTAATTTATTTATTTAT
Source organism: Nanger dama (assembly GCA_917880005.1). Lineage (NCBI taxonomy): Eukaryota > Metazoa > Chordata > Mammalia > Artiodactyla > Bovidae > Nanger > Nanger dama. Next base: position 20,689,237 of record CAKJTW010000038.1, read on the forward strand.
TTATTTTAAATTACAATACTGTATTTGTTTTGCCATACATTGACACGAATTAGCCATAGGTGAACACATTTCTCTGTCAAGTAATATTATGACATTTACAAAGTAATAAATGCCCTTTTATTCACACATAGCAAAAAATTAAGCAAATGAGGAGTTGTAAAACAGTTTTCCCTTGTCCAATTGAACTTTAGAGATTTCATGTATATCAGTCCATAATCTAATTAGTCAAGTAACTTATATGCACATTCTTGTATTCTCTCAGCTTTATTTTCAGACAATGTACTAATTATATTTTCCTAGTCCTTACTAATCTAATTGTTGCAATATAATAGGATGTCATTTAATAAGTGTGTTTTCAGCATCAGATTCAAATTGTGTTTGCATACATTTTTGATAGCATTAAGCTGTTTCATTTATTCCGAAAGAATTTGAAAGCCTTATTTTTATGCTCACTTTGTTTTGTTTCAGATGATGTTGTAACTTGGCAGAGACTGTAGAACTCTTTTCAGAATTTCACTGCATAAACATACTGAGGATTTGAGTAATTTTAATTGCCACAAAAATGATCACAAACAAAAATAACTCCTCTTTAACTTTCTTCTCATATTTTCTATGACAGAAATTTCTACGTCTTTAAGTTTCCAGTGATTTTGTAGAAGAATTTCTGGTGGCATAACATTTTATTTTTCTATGTTGTTGTTAATGTGGATGACATCAGTTAAATCATCTTAATATGTTATTTCATCTTAAACCAGATCAATCTCATCATTAGATTCTTTCCAAATTTTTTGATTTTTACTAATAATTTTAGTTTTAAGACTAATTTTAATACATTTGAAAAATAATAGTTATAAGTGTAAAAGTTATGCAACAATGAAAGCTTTAAATAATAACAATAATATAAGCAGTTATAGAAGAATCCAAAATTTAAAATAAGTGCTAAAATTATTTTAATACTATTTGATTAGAGTTCTCAGAAAATTGGGATCAGTAGGATGACTTAGAGATAGACATAGGGATTATAAGGAACTGGTTCCTATGATTATGAAGGCTGACAAGTCCAAATATTTGCAGGGTGGGTTGGCAAGCTTGAGAGCTAACAGAGTTGGTAGCTTTAGCCAGGTGGTTAGGCTGGTGAGATTAGAAGAGCCAATGTTTCAGTTTGAGTCAGGCCTTCAGCTGATTGAATGAGATCCATTCACATTATAGAGGGTGCTCTGCTTTACTCAGTCTGCCCATTTAAATGTAATCTCATTCAAAAACACCCCAGAAACACCCAAGATAATATCTAACAAAATATCCAGGCCATCTGTAGTCCAGCCAAGTTAATCATAAAATTAATCATCATACCATATTATACATATAATTCGTTACATCATTATTTGCCACTGTACAACAAAATATCACTGTATGATTCCAGTCTACACCAGTTGCAAATCTGCATTGAAGTGAAGTTGCTCAGTCACATCCGACTCTTTGCGACCCCACGCCTACCACACTCCTCCGTCCATGGGATTCTCCAGGCAAGAATACTGGAGTGGGTTGCCATTTCCTTCTCCAGAGCATCTTCCTGACCCAGGGATCGAACCCGGGTCTCCTACATTGTAGGTAGACACTTTACTGTCTGAGCTACCAGTAGATACAAATGAGCCTTGCCTGGCAAAAACATGCAAACACCCTCTAATATCAATAGTATTTGCCCTTCCACAGTTTACAATTCTTGGCGTGCGGGTTTATGAATCTTTTTGGTACTATTGCAGCATTAAATTATAATGATTCAATGAAAAGTTTAAGATATATGCACAGAGATGATAGAACAAGCCTTTTCTGATATATGTAAATAATGAGTTAACCAGGCAAAGCAAGTGAACTGATCATCTCTGATGTTTTAAATTCAGCATACAATAACCTTAATATTTTGTGCTGCTTTATTTTAAAGTTATATTGTATTTAATTTTTACTAACTTTTGTGGAATTTGAGTCCTCTTTGTACTAATCCCTAGCAGCTACATTTTGCTCATATTTATGGGTCACAGATCATTACTTGAGAAAGTAGCACTTTGAACATCAACTCTCTGAAATTCACTATAAAATATCCATGAAACCATCTGGAAAAGAAGAATTTTTCACATAATAATAAGTAACAAATGTATTCTAGATTCTGATAGGAATTTTAACAATCCTCCACTGATAGTTTGTGATTAAAAATCAGTGGCTGTCTGGAATCCTCTCCTTTCTACTTATTTTCTGTTTGCTCTCGAGTTGTTGGGTTTCTGAGTATATTTGATAAAATCATTGTGCCAGTTCAACATTGTGCCATACAGGAATCCTCTCTACCCATTAATTTTCTGGCTTCAGACCCTATACTGGCAAAGCAAATCACCTCAGGGCATGTGTACACTCTGCAGTTTTAGTGTCCCTCAAAAGCACATCAACAGAAGCGTTTTCTGGTCTTCGGCTTTTTCAGAAAATTTAGAACATAAATCATCTCTCTTGTCTGCCCACCATGTTTTTGGCCTTTGCTTCCTTCCTGCAATCCGAGTAAGCCTAGAAGGTCCATTGTAGTTTACTAAGAAACAGATCAGTCTGACATCTAAACCTAGACAAGTTTTCTTAATCCCTGAGTACATAAGTATGCAAAATTTCATATGTATATGCATGAATACACTTTTCCAGGGTAGAGAGCCTAGCTTTCACTGAATCTTAAGTATATTCTTCATTCCAAATAGGTGAAGACACTGAACCATTAGGAAAAATCTAAGTTTCACCAATTTCCTTCTGTATCAGGGTTCTCCAGATTTCCAAAAGAAACAGAAGACATATATTCAGAGAATGAATGAGAGATTTTAAGCAATTGGCTCATGTGATTATGGGTGCTAGCAAGTCTGAGACTCACAAGTCAGGCTAGAAATTCTGGCAGTAACAGGCTTTGCAATCTTGAGTTCAAAGATAGTCTATAAACAGAATTTCTATTTCTTCAGAGGACCTCAGTCTTTTCTCTTAAGGCTTTCAACTGTTTGGATAAGGCAAAGTCACATTATGATGAATGATCTGCTTTACTCAAAGTCTTCTAATTTAAATGTTAACCACATCTTTTAAAATGCCTTCACAGCAACATCTAGAGAGAGATTTGTTCAGAAATTGGGTACCGTGACCCAATCAAGGTGACATATAAAATTAAGCACCTTTCTGGGTACTCTTCTGATAGCAGTACTCTGACTCACAATAAATATTCAATAAATGTTAGCTTTGTATTTGTACATTTTAGTTTACTCTTTGGCTTCAGATCTGTTAGGGAACACCTACCATAGCTAAGCTAAAAGCAGAATGGATTCCAATCTCTATAGCCTTGCAAGTGTGCATGCATATTAAGTAGCTTCAGTCGTGTCCGACTCTTAATGACCTCATGGACTGTAGCCAACCAGGTTCCTCTGTCTATGAGATTCTGCAGGAAAGAATACTGGAGTGAATTGCCATGCCCTTCTCCAGGGGATCTTCCTGACCCAGAGATCAAACATGCATTTCTTATATCTTTTGCATTGGCGAGCAGGTTCTTTACCACCAGTGCCACCTGGGAAGCCCCTCTAAATCCTTACTGTCCTCCAAAAGCTTGCCTGAATCTCTTCATCTCTATGCAAGAAGGATATCATGTATGCTGTAGAACCAGTTTCCCAAGATCCACAGGTAATGTCGATAAGACCAACTAGTCTAGTTAAAGATTAACTTGACAGGAAAAAGAATGCCTATAATGAAAAAGAAACAGTATAAGGAGAAAATTAAAAGACATTATTCAGAGGTAAATCTTTGTCTTTGGCTTTCAAATTACTAATTGATTTTCTTCCTGAAATAGGACAAAGTCATAGAATCTTGAAGACCCAGTTTTCCAAAATGTATAGTGCCTAAATTTAAACTGATAATCACTGCTGTTTAGCAATTTTGTCTTTAACTGTTGCTCATTCCCTATGAAAATAATTCTTAAGGTCAAGAGGGAAGTTGGGGAGGAGAGAGACTGTAATCAAAACCATTTTTCCTTAAGATGAAAACGTACTATCTTGGAGGATCTGACCCCCACCTCAGAAAACACCTGCTGTAATAACTGTAATAGATACGGGTACGTCATATTCCTCAGAGATGATGCACAGACAAAAGTCTGAGATTACTTCTGCAGAAGAGTCACAGAATTGTTTTTAGCTGGAAAGAGCTTCAAAATTCTTGATGCCTAATCTCATCATTTAACAAAGTAATCATGTCATCCCAAACAGCTTCAGAGCCTCATCACAGTCACTCAGCTGTAAGAGCTATTTGAAACCTTTTCCATGCTTTTCAAGCTTCTTCTGGCCTCTCTCCTCTCCACATACTTGCCTCCTGAAACATCACCTTAAAGCCTTGAAACTAAATTACTATCTTTATTACACCTCAATTCAGTTCTTTCTTGATACTCAAATATTTTCTCTTAACCCACTCCAGTGTTCTTGCCTAGAGAATCCCAGGGACGGTGGAGCCTGGTGGGCTGCCGTCTATGGAGTCGCACAGAGTCAGACACGACTGAAGCGACTGAGCAGCAGCAGCAACTCTCAGGAAAAAATATACCTCTTTCTTTGTCTTCCTGACCCAGAGGATAAATCAGTGTCTCTCCATTGGCAGGCAGGTTCTTTACCAGTAGAGCCTCCTGGGAAGCCCTTCCTTGTCAAAGCTAATCCCAATCTTTGTTTTTCCTTCTCCTCAACCCCTCTAGAACCTGAGTACTTCAACACATGATCTGAAGACACTAGCATCCAAAACACTTTTTTTTATAGTTCTCTTTTCTTGTCTCCACCTTGGCATTATTGAATTAGAATTTCTGAACAGAGGTCCAGAAACTGTATTTTTACAAAAACTCTCCAGCTACTTTTTACACATATGGAAGTTTTAGAAACCTTGCTCCTGACAATATTTGTCAATAGTTGCCTCTTTTTCTAAGAAATACAGAAACTTCCCTTTCACTGTCTCTGAAATTTGACTCCCATTCCTTAATATCATCTATACATTTTACTCAGAGGTCCGTTACAATCCCCGAATGGGCACTAAAATGGCCTTTCTTCAGCCTCTATTCTTCCTGATCTTTCTGTAGTGTGAAAGAATCATATCACAAAACACTGAATTCTAAAATTTCAGTAATACACACCTGACGAAAGGAAATAAAATGATAACATAAGCAAGTGATTTATGAGCTATTCCAGTCAGTGAGTCTCTGGTCCAAAACAGGCGTGGGATGGAATACTTGAACCGGCTCTCATAGTGTGAGCTAATTGTTTACTGAGTGGGAGTCCAGTATTGATAATGCTTTTACATTCAATATGGTCGCTACATGAAATTCAGCTATGTCTCATTAGGGCACTGGAAAAGAAAGAAGGAGAAAGGAAAGATCTATTACAAATTGGGAGGGGAAAAATGTGTTAAATTTTTATAGAAAAACAGTGTATCGATATCTAATATAGCACCTTTATTATAGCTTTTAAAAATAGCTTTTACTGTGTCATTTTTAACTCATGTTGAGTCTAACCCCTAAGATGAAAAATTCACTGTATAATTAACTATACTCTTTATTATACCACTTAATTCTTTAGCTTCAGCAATGTATTCTCATATGGGTTTTCTCTTTTTCCTACTGTTCCCTCTTGGATCTCCCTAACTGGTTCCTTTGTCTAAAAATGAAGGCATTAGCCCCTTTCTTCCTCCTCCTGACTTTACTTTTTCTGGCTTCTTCCACTAATGAGTCCCATTGTAGAAAAAGACTATTGTTTAGCTTCTGAATTAAGTCCAGCCAAGGGTAAAAGTCTTCTGGCAACATCAACTCTATCATTTAAGCAGATCTGAGATTGAGTACTGCTTCCTAATGATGGAGCCTAGCGGTCTAGTCAAAAATGTCAAGAACCTGTGTTGCGCCCCCCAAACTTCCCTGTTACCTTTCAAATTCATTACTTTGGTGCTTAAGGACAAAATGCTAATGCCTGTCACTTGAAAGTCACAGGAAGTCTCTACCCTTTCCTATGCTGACTCTGTTGACAGGTTTAAGTTTCTGCCTTGACTCTCTTTTGAGGGCTGACTTGTTGGTCTATGGTCTCTATTAGACATTATCAGCTCCTCGACTTTTAAGTTTTACCAAACTGAGGAACTGATAACGTGGCTGACAAGACAGATCAAAGCCTGGAGAAAGAGTTCCAGTGGAGCCTGGTATAATGACAACAGAAGCTGAAAGTAAAAGAAATGGAGGGATGGGAAACTTAACGGACACTTATTTTGTAAGATTTTAGCCTTTCATAACTATTATCCAATATTAGACTAAAATTTAATAGTTACTTTTAGAATTTATGATGTGCTCTGACTTTTATTCAGAAAAGCACACACATTTCTGTATTCGAAAATGTCAAAGAATCACTATGAAATTAGTTCTAATCAGATCCTTCCCATTAGTGAAGTGTGAATTCAGCAGCATTCAGAGGAAATGGCTTTAGGAACATAAAAATTAATCTATCATGCTAAAAGATCATTGAAATACTATTTCATAAGCCAAACTGGTGGCAGCTATATTAACCAAAATATATTTGCAAAGGAAATTTTTAAGTAGTATATCTTCATTTCCATTAGATGAAAGTATGTGCATGTCTCCACTCATACATAAGCAGATAAAATTACGGAATATTTAATAGTTGGAAAGAACTTAATTATAAAGTTCAGCACTTTCATTTTAACAGATGAAGGTACTAAGGCCTAGCAAAGGCAGACTAAATAACATGTCTAACATCTAGTTTCTGTCATAACCAATTCTTGAGATCTTCTCCAATGCTATTTCATTTATGCAATAACTATCTATAGGATACAACCTCTGAGTACTGAAGCAGTGATAAATGGAAGGATCTTGTTCCCAAGAAGTCTACAGTAAAAAGAGAAAATCAGACATCAAAATCAAATATCAACTGCTTTAGCTTTGGGTTACCACACTTCTTAATATTTAAAATGAACTTACTTAAACTCCTAGGATGTATACATTGGAAATCATTGTCTTCTTCCCATGTATTAACTTCTCTGAAGGTTCATGTTTCTCTTATTGAACTTCTGTGCTAATTTCCTGCTTTTATGATGTTGGGTGGATGATCCAAGGATGTAACCGACAGCTGAGAGGTGAGCTAGATGTGGACAGTTAGAGATCCCCTCACTCCTTCCCCTGTCCCTGGAGAGTATGCCCTGCTTTCCTTCCTCAAGCTAGAAGCTGCCTAAGGACACAGCAATGAGGCAGTAATGTAGTGTTAAGACCATCTAGATGGTATATGTGACTGAATCCAGTTAAGGCCTTATATAACTTTTAAGATTCTTGCAGGAGCGTATGGAAATCTATTCATCTTGTGGCCACCCAAGATCAGCCTTATAAGTAAGTTCCCTGACTTATTAAACCTGCCACCTACCAATCTGAAGCGCTCTGCTTCTTTCTTTGATCTCTCCCTGCCCTCTGAGTAAGGGGACCAATTTCAAATTAAACTGGGGAAGCTCTGGAGAAGGCTGCAAAGCAGCAGATAAATTTTCATACTTACATTTCATCTTTTGTGATGAAAGATCACTGTAATAGGGAAACACAGATAATTTATCTCAGATTTCCCAGAGCATCCATAAACTCAAGACCTAAATATTTAACTTAGTTTCCTAAAGAGATGAGGGCAATGAATAGGTATTAAATCAGAACTGTAGCTCTTGGGAATTTTGGTAGTAATAAAAGAAAAAAATATCACTCACACTATTCATTCACTCAATAAACAGTTTAGTTATTGATTCAGGCATTGGAGAATTAGCAATTAAAATCAGTTTTAAAAAAATCCCTACTCTCAGGGTGATGATTTTTCTTGGGAGAGACAGATTATAGGCAAGTAAATAAACAAATATGTATGTGCAGGGATCATACTAGAGAAAAGATTATGATAGGAAAGGGCACAAGATATAGTTCATCTTTTAGATAGAGGAGTCAATGAAGAACTCATTGAAAAGGTGGGAATTTAATGAGAAACCTGAAAGAACTGAAGAAGTAAGCTATGTGGAATCTGAAAGATGGAGGTTCTAGCAGAAGTAACAGCAAGTGCAGAGATGCTGAACTTGGCATATCTGAAGTAAAGCAGGGAGGCCAGTGTCTCTTGGACAGAGTAACACACCAAAAAAGTAGTACATAGGTCTTAAAGATAATGAGTCCATATGAGTGAGAGCTTCTGGGGAAATGTAAGGCCTTGGGGTTTTATTAACTGTGGAAGTTTATGACAGGAGATTGGCATAGCCTGACTTAGATTTACAGAGAACCACTACATTTACTGAATAGAAAACAGAATGGCAAGAGTAGAAGCAGAGAGGCATTTGGGAAGCTATGGCTATAATCCAGGAGAGAGATGATGTGGGTTTAGATCAAGGGAAGCAGCGGTAGAAATAAATGGTGAAATTCTGGATATACTCTGCTGGAAAACTGACAAAATTTGATAATGGATTAGGTGTGAGTAAGAGAAAGAAAAGAACTGGCAAAATAGATGTGCATTTAACAAAATTAGCAAGTCATAATTTGGAAGAGAGAGAATCAATAGTTCAGTTTTATTTAGTAGTTGAGATGCTCTGAGTCATCTAACTAGAAAGACCAGATGCTTGGCAGGCTTCAAGATCAATTCAGAGGTCATTTGATCTTAATGACTCAATCAAGTCAAAGACTTATCTTTTCCCTTTCATTTTTCCATCTCTATTATTCTCAGTCAGAGTCTTCCCAAGAGTGGTTCCCCATGTGTTCAAAGGATAACCACCATCACAAATTGGAGCTGCATAACTTCTCAGGTAGTAGGACATTCAGGGTAGTCCTCACAACCATAAGACAAAAAGTCCTGAGATTCTAAACTAACCCATGGACTTTAGAAATGTGTCAGAAGTGTTGACTGGATTACTTTCAAATTAATCACTGTCTAAATGGTATTATGGGATACCTTACTGTTTAGACCAATTTGCTAAAACTTTTGGAGGAGGAAGAAATGTTACTCCCATCTACAACAAATGCCTGGGTAAAGTGGGTAAAATACCCACTGGGAAGAGTGGGTAAAATACCCACTATAAATGCATAGAAGAGCAAATAACCTAAAATTAAATACCGGAGGCAACTATTCTTACAAGCCTTTTGATAATTCCCATGCTTGGAAAATTTCACTGGCTGTTTTGTTTTTTTCCTTGGAAATTTCACTGGCTTTTTTTTTTTTTTTTTAATTGCGGTTCTCCTAAAGAAAAGGAGTTCCATATTACATAACCTCCTTTCCTCAAAATCTTTCTCTCATTTCCTCTTCATTTTATTTCTCAGGCTCCCTAAACCCCTCTTCCCAAGTGTTGCCACCAGAAAATTCAAAATCCCTGTCACTTGTCACTTTACTATGCAGAGAAATTTGCTTCAAATCAGTTTTGCATATATACAAATTTATTGAAGTGACTTGTTAAATCAAAGACCATTCACTCCAGGTATGAACTCCTTAGTGGAAAAGAAGAACCTACAGAGTTTTTGAAATTTTGGTATTTTTACTTTAAATATGTATTGAGAGGGAACTATACGGATTTTTAACAGATACAAACTACCTTAGAAAACAGAAGTAGCAAGACAGCCAGAATTACATACAGAGGAAATGGCACCCCACTCCAGTAGCCTTGCCTGGAGAATCCCATGGACAGAGGAGCCTAGTGGGCTACAGTTCATGGGGTCGCAAAGAGTCGGACACGACTGAGTGACTCCACTTTCACTTTATCTGAGAATTTATTTTATTGTTTCACATAGATGCTTCCCCTTCTTTTACAGTAATTATTCAGTGAATCAAGAACTCAAAACAAGGTAGGTACAAAGTGTTATATTAGCTAAGTAGTACAGGCATCCAACTCTAGCCAGCATTGTGATTAAAACAAGTATTAAGTATCTTATAGACAATACTGAGGCTACTGACAGTTTCCAAGAGACAAAATTACATTCTAGAAAGTTATTCTTTAACAGTTATGGAGAAGTTAGCAGGATGGTAAGTAAAACCAGATACCATGCAATCAGGAAGCCACAACAGACTGGTAAAGATCAAGGGAGGGTATTGCCCTAGCAGAGGAAGACAGGTTGAAGAGAAGCCCGAGTTTTAAACATAATTACAAAGTTGAATTATGTTGTCTTTATTATATACCATACAAAACTCACTGTCGCAATATGGGGTGACATCTTTGTACACATAAAGACTGAATGAACAGTTTGTGAGTTTTTCTAGCCATTTGGATTTTGTTATTTTGCCAACGTTTTGTTGTTATTCTCCCATTAGCAACACCTGAATTTTTCTTCCAGGGAAATGGTCTTTTCTCATTAAATACAGTCTGGTTAAGTCAATCAAGAACATCTGTTTCCCTCCGTTTTCTTCAATTTAGACCAATAAGATAGACCTTTTCTGCAATCTGATAGTAGAGGTGGGAAGAAGAAATGAAGATGATCAACAATGGCACCTGATGAGGCTGTCTGTTGTTACTACCAGGATTTCAAAAGTTGCCCTAATTCTTTATCTTTTAGATTTCTTAAGTTTCCTTTAAAATTAACTATCCTTATGTCTCCCTATACCCTCGTAAGAAATTATTTTCTGCCAACATTAGCTAAGGGAGGCTTCTATTTCTTACCAAAAAAAGAAACCTAAATAATACAAAAGTATGACAAAAATAACTGAGTCAAGATAAAGTTCACAGAAGGACCCAGGTCTTCTAATACTCAGTATAGTGGGTTTTGAACCATGCCATAATGCCTCCAGATATTAAATAAGAGAAAATGTTCTTCAGACATAAGAAAAATAGTATCTAATGGAAATGTATTCCTCAATGCTAACTATAAAGACACAATCACTTGTTTAGATCCCATGAAACCAATGGCAAAGGGCAAACTGTATATTACACATGCTAGGACTTTATGATAATATAACCTACCTTAACCAGCTTAAGGATTACACAAAAATACTGAATAAATATAATGAAGCCCTGGGGGTATAGTAGTAATGGGCTACATGCCAAGTTGCTGACTTTGTCATCAAGTGGAGAAGTTCTGAATTCTCACTACTGTTGCCTCAAAATTCCATTTTGTGGTTTGTAGGTGAATTAAAGGACCTTCCATCAAGACTTTTAAACTAAGAGCTTTAGCAAATAATAAAAAGCCTAGCTAGCCATATTTCAAATCATCTTCTTGGTTCATTGAGTGTGCAAGAATAAAATTTAATGTAACCAGCAAGTTCCTTTCTGCTCAGTTTTTTTGCTCCCAAGTTTAGGTGACGATCAAATTCCTGTGACTGTACCTTGATCTTTCTGGCTTCTGGTAATAAAGGAATTCTCTAATTTATCGGCTAAGTAGGGAATATAGCTACCTCCACAGAGAAAAAAAAAAAAAAAAATCAAGCTGAAATTCACAATACAGGAGCTATTGGAAGGGGAAGGGACAATGAAATCAAAGTGAAACAAAACGACAGACGGAAAAATCCTGAAAGCGGAAACATATTAGTGCTGAAAACATCGTCAGATTACCAAAAGTATTCTGCCATAAAATAATCAAGGTTAGAAGCACTAACTTTAAACTAAGGAAAAGAAATTAACTGGAGAAAAAAACAAAAACAAAAAGTCAGTAAAGGGGAAATATAAAGGAATAATCAGAGCTGAATTTGAGAGGAGACAATGACAGCCTCCCTTTGTTTTAATGAGAAAAATACCTGGCAAGGTGTTTCCTTTTCTACCTGCTGAAGAGTTACTGAGAATAAAAATTCATTGTATCTAATCACAACACTGATGATTCTCTGATTTAGTCCACTGTGTTTTAATCAACAAGATAAAATAAGAATACTGGTAAACAAGGTGTAATTTCTTTTACCCTGGCCAGTAAGATCCAAATAACACAGGTCATATCTTCCCAGATCCATCCTTTCAAAGCCCCACTGGTGGAGGTGACTTTTTCCTCATAAGGTTGCTTTATTTAGATTTCAAACAAACCAGACAGAAGAGGTGACCACAAGTGAATCCTTCTACTCATGAGATGGGGAACCAGAGTCTGTGGCTCCAGCCAAAAGGAGATACAGACAAAACCGGGGTCCCTCAGGTCTCCACTGACCCCATGACCCGAGGGCGGCCCCTCCACCACCAAGCAGAGAAAAACCCAGAAAGAACACGAGAAAAGAAAAGCGAGGGCTAAAAGGAAAGGACCCGAGGAGAAGGGCAACACAAACCTTCTGTGAGGTAGTCTCGGGGTGGCTTCAGGCAGGGTGCCCCACGAGCCCACGCAGCCCAGGCCTGGTCTCAGAACATTTTTAAGTTTATTCAGCAGGATGCAGCATCAAGACTCCTTGTGGCTGGAGATGTGGTCCTGGGCCTCCCGGTCGTTGTCATAGTCATAGTCCCGAAAGAGGCCCGAGCCCCGCCAAGCTCCACGGCCTCGATCAACAGGGGACTCCTGGGGGCCTCACTTCTGTAGGCCATCTATGCATCCTGGCTCCTCTCTTTCCACACAAGCCTGATGAGGCACTCCCGTGCCTTGAAGTAGCTGCCCTCCTAGGAGGTACTGGGAAGCCAAAACAAGACTCTGTTCCAGTTACACAGGTCGCCTTGTTCCACCAGCGTGTTGCCTGCTAAGCAGCTTCCCTCATATGCTACTCTCTGCGATTTCAAGGACTGCCATCCACCAGGTTCCTCTGTCCATGGGATTCTCCAGGCAACAGTACTGGAGTGGGTAGCCATCTCCTGCTTGCTCCAGGAGATCTTCGAGATTCAGGATTCAGGTCTCTATGTCTTCTGCGTTAGGCAGGTGCGTTCTTTACAACTAGCTCCACATGGGAAGCCCACCAGGATCACTTGGAAATCCTCAACTCCGCTCTTGCTACAGTCCCTGGGCTCTCTTTCTGCCAGCTGGATGCTAGCAGTCATAGCAAAAATCAGCTTATCTCACAGCATAGGATGGCAGATCAGTATCTCTAGATGTGTTCTTGCAGTACACAATTAATTTATATAAAACATTGTGTATTAATTCAGTTACAGGATAAATAATTTTACAAGGAGATTTTGAATTAATTATGTAAAAGTATTTGACAGAAGATAACATTTAAATACAATGGAGTAACCTAACAGTTTGAAACCGAATAAAACAGAAGACAAAGTTAATGATCAACTGAAAGACAGTTTGAAATCTCTGTATATTGAGCTATATCTGTTTTTAAAAGATTATTTTGTTTGCTTTTTTGCTTATCTGTATGACCATCTATGTGGCAGAGCTGTAATGGCATGTTATAAATATGGCTTCACAGTCTTTTGGCTTTTATTGTTTAAAAGCATTATTACTTTTTGAGCTATGGAGAGTTACTTTAGTAATTAACTATGTACAATGCCATATCTAGTTTGTATTAGAGGTGCGTTTAGAGTTCAAGTTAAAATTTTGAAGATCAAAATTGTAGAATAAAAGTAAATTCTACAATAGAGAAGTTTAAAAACCGTTAGTGTAAAAATCTGAATGGCATGTTTCTTTCATAGAAATTTGACTTTTTATGACCTGCTTATAAGCATTTGCTGTGCTTCAACAGCAAATGTTTTGAATTATTGATATTTTCTTTATCTTCTTTATCCTTTTCCTTTCTTAATCATTTTTAACCTTGCATTATCAACCTACTATATACCAGCCTCTATGAAAGATGCTTAGTTTATTTTTTAGAACAGTTTTAGACTTTACAGAAATAATTGAGGTGATAATACAGAGTTTATACTCTGACAGTTTCCCCACGATTAATGTATGATATTAGTTGGACAGATATTGTACATTTGTTGCAGCTGATGAACCAGTGTTAAACCATGTAATTAATGAAACTCCATACCTTCTACAAATCTTCTTAGTTATTACCTTATATTATTTTTCTTCCAGGATCCAGTCAGGATATTTAAGTGTTATATCTCCTTAGTCTCTTGGCTATGATAGCTTTTCAGATTTTCTCTGTTTTTGGATGACCTTAACAATTTTGAGGAATACATGTCAGGCATTTTGTTGAATGTTCCTTAGTTGGAATTTGCCGTTTTTTCCACCCTCACAGATAGACTGAAGTTATGGATTTTAGGCAGGAAAGCCCATAGTATTGAAGTAGATAGCTCATGCAATTAATTACTAGTATGAAAATTAATGTTGATGTTGACCTTGATCACACCTGGCTAAGGTAGTGTTTGTTAGATTTTTTCATTGCTTCTCCCTCCCTCAAACTGTTTTCTTAGAAGACAGTCACTACAACACATTCCATGCTTAAGGAGTATCTCTTCCCTTCCATTTATTTATCTATTCAATCTTTTTTTTACATCAGCATAAATTCATGGGCATTTGTTTTATACTTTGTATCATAATCATGTAATAGGGGCAGGGATGGGAGCACAGTCATTAGCATGCCACCATTAGCCCACAACCATTAGCATGGCGGTTAGAAGTCCCATTCTGCCAACAGCCAGGCTCGCAAAGTTCCGCAAGGCAGAGTGTCATGGGAAGTGGATCTGGTGAATCGCAGCTGTCTCCCTGGACCCTCAAGCCTTGGGCCTGTGAGAGTGAGCTGGGGACAGGCTGAGGGCTGTGTCCCACAGAGCCCAGAGCCCTCTCCACAGCTGCCCACTGACCGGGCCAAGACCTTGAAGCAGAAAACCTTTCCGCTATCCCCACCTCCAGAACTTAATGGCGGTGGCAGTCTCCGTAAGTAGTAATCCATGAGATCTGGCTCCCGTTTGGGTGGCCTGAGGAGCCTAAGAGCCAGCTGGGTCCTGGGCTTCTTGCCCCCTCAGTGATGATGGCTCAGCAGGGTCTGGGGACTTGGCCCTGAGGGTGCCATCAGCTGAGATCTGCTTCCTCAGCTGGGCTTGGGCACTAGCAGAAAGACCCACATTGGGAGTTAGAAGAATGCTCCCAGGCCAAGATAACCAGCAATAACCAGTAAGTCTGCAACAACTAACCACATAGCTCCCTCACCTTTCCTATAAAATGGCTTTGCTGCTTTCTAGAAGTTCAGAAATTTTTAAGGCATAAGCCATGCATCTCCTAGCATGGCCCTACAGTAAACATTTCATTCCTCCAAACTCCTATGTTTTGGTATTGTTTGGCCTCACTGTGACTTAGGCACACACTGTGCTCCATAACAACCCAGTCCTTCTTTGTGTATTTTGTTACTCAAATTTTTCCAGTTTCAGCCATCTGCAATTCTTTCAGTTGGCTCTGTTCCTTTCAATATACCCATCAATGTGGGATTTTATTTTGTTTGTTTTGTTTTAAACACTTACAGTCTTAGTTTGGGCTATTATACTAAAGTATCATAGATTAGTTTGTTATTATTTGGTCATAAAGACCCATCCGGCTCTTTGCAACCCCATGGACTGCAGCATGCCCAGCTTCCATGTCCTTCACTATCTCCAGGCATTTGCTCAAACTCATGTCCATTGAGTCAGTAATGCCATCCAACCATCTCATCCTCTGTCGCCCACTTTTCCTCTTGCCCTCAATCTTTCCCTGCATCAGGGTCTTTCCCAATGAATCAGCTCTTTGATCAGGTAGACAAAGTATTGGAGTTTCAGCTTCAGTCCTTCCTATGAATATTCAAGGTTGATTTCCTTTGGAATTGACTGGTTTGATCTTGCGGTACAACAGACTCTCAAAGAGTCTTCTCCAGCACCACTGTTCAAGAGCATCAATTCTTCAGCACTCAGCCTTCTCTATGGTCCAACTCTCACATCCATACAAGAACACTGGAAAAACCATAACTTTGACTGTACAGACCTTTGTTGGCAAAGTGATGCCTCTGCTTTTTAATATGCTGTCTAGGTTTGTCATAGCTTTTCTTCCAAGGAGCAAGCATCTTTTAATTTCATGGCTTCAGTCACCATCCACAGTGATTTTGGAGCCCAAGAAAAGAAAATATGACACTGTTTCCACTTTTTCCCCATATACTTACTATGAAGTAATGGGACTGAATGCCATGATCTCAATATTCTGAGTGTTAAGTTTTAAGCCAGTTTTTTCACTCTCACTTTCATCAGAGGATCTTTAGTTTCTCTTCACTTTCTTCCATTAGACTGCTATCAGTTGCGTACCTGAAGTTGATGGTTCTCCCAGCAATCTTGATTCCAGCTGTGCTTCATCCAGTCTGGCATTTCACATGATATTCTCTGCATACAATATACATCCTTATTGTACTCCCTTCCCAGTTTTGAATCAGTCCATTGTTCCATGTCCAATTCTAATTGTTGTTTCTTGACCTGCATACAGGTTTCTCAGGAGACAGATAGTGTGGTCTGGTATTTCCAACTCTTTAAGAATTTTCCACTGTTCGTTGTGGTCTACACAGTCACAGACTTAAGCAGAGTCAATGAAGCAGCGGTAGATGCTTTTCTGGAATTCCCTTGCTTTTTCTATGATCCAACAGATATTGGCAACTTGATTTCTTGGTGCTTTGCCTTTTTAAAATCCAGCTTGTACATCTGGAAGTTCTTGGTTCACGTACTGTTGAAGCCTAGGTTGAAGGATTTTGAGCATCACCTTGCTAGCATGTGAAATGAATGCAATTGTATGATAGTCTGAACATTCTTTGGCATAGCCCTTCTTTGGAATTGGAATGAAAACTGACCTATTCCAGTCCTGCAGCCACTGCTGAGTTTTCCAAATTTGCTGGCATATTGAGTGCAGCACTTTCACAGCATCATCTTTCTTTTAGGATTTGAAATAGCTCAATTGGATTTCCATCACCTCACTAGCTTTGCTCGTAGTAATGCTTCCTAAGGTCCACTTGACTTCACACTCCGGGATATCTGGCTTGAGATGAGTGACCACACCATTGTAGTTATCCAGTCATTGAGACCTTTCTTACATAGTTCTGTGTATTCTTGCCACCTCTCTTCTCCTTCTGTTAGGTCTTTGCTATTTCTGTCCTTTATTGAGCCCATCTTCGCATTAAATATTCCCTCGATATCTCTAATTTTCTTGAAGTGATCTCTAGTCTTTCCCATTCTATTGTTTCTATTTCTTTACATTGTTCACTTAAGAAGGCTTTCTAGTCTCTCCTTATCTCTGCATTCAGTTGGGTATGTCTTTCACTTTCTCCCTTGCCTTTCGCTTCTCTTTTTTTCTCAGCTATTTGTAAGGCCTCCTAAGACAACCATTTTGCTTTCTTGAATTCCTTTTTCTTTGGTATGGTTTTGGATCCTGCCTCCTGTACACTGTTATGAACTTCTGTCCATAGTTCTTCAGGCACTCTGTCTACCAGATCTAATCCCTTGAATCTATTTGTCACCTCCACTGTATAATTGGAAGGGATTTGATTTTGCTCATACTCTCTTGATGAGGTTGAAAAGGAGCATGAATAAGCTGGCTTAAAACACAATATTCATAAAACTAAGATCATGGCATCCAGTCCTATGACATCATGGCAATTAGTTGGGGGCAAAGTGGAAACAGTAAGAGATTTTATTTTCTTGGGCTCCAAAATTACTATGGACAGTGACTGCAGCCACAAAATTAAAAGATACTTGCTCCTTGGAAGAAAAGTTATGACAGAACTGTGTGTGTATGTTAGTCACTTGCTCATGTCCACCTCTTGCAACCCCACTGTAGCTCACCAGGCTCCTCTGTCCTTGGGATTGTCCAGGCAAGAATACTGGACTGGGTTGCCATTTCTTTCTCCAATGACAAACCTGCACAGTGTGTTAAAAAGTAGAGACATGATTTTGTTGACAAAGGTCCATGTAGTCACAGCTGTGGTTTTTCCAGTAGTTATGTATGGATGTGAGAGTTGGACCATAAAGAAGGCTTAGTGCCAAAGAATTGATGCTTTCAAATTGCAATGAAGAAGACTCTTGAGAGTCCTTTGGACAAGGACATCAAACCAGGCAGTCCTAAAGGAAATCAATCCTGAATATTCATTGGAAGGACTGATGCTGAAGCTCCAATACTTTGGCCACCTGATGCAAATATATGGCTCATTGGGAAAGACCCTGATGCTGGGAAAAGAATGATAGCAGGAGAAGGTGATGACAGAGGATGAAATGGTTGGATGGCATTACTGACTCAGGAGTTACTGAGCAAACTCCTGGAGATAGTGAAGGACAGGGAAGCCTGACGTGCTGCAGTTCATGGGGTCACAAAGAGCCAGATATGACTTAGCAACTGAATAACAACACCTGAATGGTCTAATGTTTTTCCCTACTTTCTTCAATTTAAGACTGAATTTTTTAGTAAGGAACACATGATCTAAGACACAGTAGCTCCAGTTCTTGTTTTTGCTTACTATATAGAGCTTTTCGCTCTTCAGTTGCAAATAATATATTCTATCTGATTTCACTATTGACCATTTGGTTATGTCCATTTGTAGAGTTGTCTCTTGTGTTGTTGGAAGAGGGTGTTTGCTATGACCAATGTGTTCTCTTGGCAAAACTCTATTACCCTTTGCCCTGCTTTATTTTGGACTCCAAGGCCAAATGTGCCTATTACTCCAGGTATCTCTTGATTTCCTATTTTACATTCCAATCCCCTATGATGAAAAGGACTTTTTTTTTTTTCTAGAAAGTGTTGTAGGTCGTCACAGAAGTAATAAGCTTCAGCTTCTTTGGCATTAGTGGTTGGAGGAATAGACTTGGATAACAATGATGTTGAATGCTTTACTATGGAAAGGAACTGAGATCACTAGATTACATGGCTTGTAAAAACAAATTTATTTCTCACAGTTCTTGAGGCTGAAAGTCCCAGATCAGAGTAGCACCATGATTGGGTTCTAGGACCTTCTTCTGAATTGTAGACCACCAACTTATCATTATATCCTCACATGGAAGAATGAGAGTGAGCTATCTCTCTTGTCTCTTCTTCTAGGTGTATTAAACCATTCAAGAGGGCTCCACCCTCATGACCTAATTAGCCCCCAAAGCTCCAACTCCAAATACCATCACACTAAGGATTATATTTCAATTGAGCGAGGGGCACAAACATTCAGTTCATTATACTTCTTTACTACCTTCTAGCACTACATTATGCCCCAGACTCATATGTATTTCCTGGTCCAGACCTAGAATCAATAAAGCCCTTTTTCCTCATACTGGAAAATGATGTGTTTGTGTGCTTAGTTGCTCAGTAATGTCCAGCTCTTTGGGATCCCATGGGTTGTAGTGCACCAGGCTCCTCTGACCATGGGATTTTCCAGGCAAGAATGTTAGAGAGGGTTACTATTTCCTCCTCCAGGGGAAATTCCTGACCCAGGAATTGAACCCACATTTCCTATGTCTACTACACTGCAGGCAGATTCTTAACCTGCTGAACCATCTGGGAATGCTAGATGTGGTTATTGCTAGTGGGGTGTTACTGCTTCCATACCTCTCAATTAACAGAGTAAGAAAATATAATTATGTATACTAACCTATGTATATACACATATCTATGAATAGTTCTATATATAAACATCTATACTAAGCTAAACATGAGATCATACTGATGTCTTCAGTTTTAACTCTTTACTGTATGAAAATTCCAGCTTTTTCCATTCCTTACTTATCTTTCACCTCCACCATAATAGCGAGAAACAGCTTCTGCTTCTTCTGTTCATTTAGTTAACTGTCAAATTCAAGTATATGTGTATAGCTGTTTCCAGATTTTAACTCATACCCCATTGTTAACTCATAAATCTGGGCAACAGCTTTATCAAATAAAATATAGTGTTTAGGTGCAGTTTCTTTTGCCTTAAGCTTTATAGGCATCACTCATTTCCAAAGTCATTTATGTTACCATGTTTCCTCCCTAACTTTTTTATTGAGGTATTTTTTTCTTTTTTTCATGTGCTTGTAATATAATCTGATTCTTTTGTCACAGTATGCATTCCATTCTGAGATTCTCCAATTTTCTATATAACTTTTCAAATATTTGCATCCATTAAGGTTTACTCTTTTTCTACTGTAAAGTTGTATAGGTTTTTGACAAATGCATAGTATGTATAAAATTATGTCTCCATCATTACAGAATCACACAGTATAGTTTTATAACCTCAATTAAAAACTATTTTCACCTTCCTCCTCCTGAACTCCTGATAACCACTAAACTTAAGGATGTTTCATGTCTTTTTCTAGGTTGATAGCTCATTTATTTTACCTTGGAATAATATTCCATTGTATGGATTATCACTATTGTGTGTTTTTTTTTAGTTTTTAAATTGAAGAATAGTTGAGTTATAATATCTTGTTAGTTTCAAATGTACAGCACAGTGATTCTTGAAAAGGTATATATATATTCAGATTCTTTTCCTTTTTAGGTTATTACAAAATATTGACTGTAGTCCCCTGTACTATATCTATTTTACATACAGTAAACCCAACCTTATCCCTTCTTCCATCTCCTTTTCCCTTTAGTAACCATAAGTTTGTTTTCTATGTGTGTGAGTCAATTCTGTTTTGTAAATAAATTGACTTGTATGATTTTTTTATATTCCACATATAAGTGATATCATAAGATATTTGTCTTTCTCTGTCTGACTTACTTCACTTAGTATGGTAATCTTTAGGTCCATCCACATTGCTGCCAATGACATTATTTTATTCTTTTTTATGACTGTTACATATGTATTAATATACAGCATTTGTCTTTCTTTTTCTGACTTACTTCACTCTGATAACAGGCTCTAGGTTCATCCACCTCATTCAGTTCAGTTCAGTTCAGTCACTCAGTCATGTCCAACTCTTTGTGACCCCATGATTAGAACGGACTCAAACATGTTCCTTTTTATGGCTGAGTAATATTCCATTATATATATATATATATATATATATATATATACACACACATATATATATACCACAGCTTCTTTATCATTCATCTGTCAGTAGAAATCTAGGTTGCTTCCATGTCTTGGTTATTATAAATAGTGCTGCAATGAACATTGGGGTATATGTATCTTTTCAAATTGTAATTTCTCTGAATTATGTCCAGGAGTGAGATTGCAAGATCATATGGTAGTTCTGTTTTTAAGGAACCTCCATACTGTTCTTCATAGTGGCTGTACCAATTTATGTTCCTAAATGTAACGTAGTGTAGGAAGTTTCCTTTTTCTCCACACCCTCTCCAGAATTTCTCATTTGTAGACTTTTTGATGATAGTCACTCTGACCAATATGAGATGGTACCTCATGGTTTTAATTTGCAGTTCTCTGCAGTGTTGAGCATCTTTTCATGTACCTTTTAGCCACTGTCTGGAGAAGGAAATGCCGAGCCACTCCAGTATTCTTGCTTGGAGAATCCCATGGACAGAGGAGCCTGGCAGGCTACAGTCCATGAGATTGCAAGAGTCAGACATGACTTAGCGACTAAACCACCACCACCACATGCTCTTTGAAGAAGTATCTATTTAGATCTTTTGCCCATATTTTTATTGGGCTGTTTGGTTTTTTTTTAAATAAGTTGTTCATTCATTAATCTATTTAAGGATATCTTTGTTGCTTCCAGTTTAGAATAATTATGAATAAATCTACTGTAAACATTCCCATTGAAATTTTTTTGTGACATAAATTTGCAAATCAGTTAATTAAATGTCTAAGAGTGGAACTGCTATATGTAGCAAGACTATGTTTAGTTCTATTTTAAAAATCCAAGAAAACAAAACAACAACAAAAATCTGCCAGAATCTCTTCCATGGTGGCTGTGCCATTTTGTATTCCCATCAGCAATGAGTAAGAGTTACTGTTGCTCCACACTGTCACTAGTATTTGGTGGTGTCAGTATTCTAGGTTTTGGCCATTCTAATAGATGTGTAGTGATATCTCATTTTAATTTGCATATCCTTGTGATATGGAGCATCTTCGATATGATTATCTGCCATCTGAATATATTATTTGGTGAGGCGTATAGATTATCTCCCATTCTAAAATAGGTTGTTTTCTTATTTTTCACTTTTAAGAATTCTTTATTTTAGATATGAGTCTATGATATGCAGGGTAAGAGGCTGAGCAGCGCGGTTCATAGGGATAAGCCTCACATGGCAAAGAAAATCAGAGAATGGGTCTGAGTAGGGGGTAGGATTGGAAAACAGGGTTCCAAAAGAGGTAACAATCACCATAGAGGTTTTTTTGAATTTCAGTACATACGATATCTCACTTTTATTTTAATTAAAAAAGAATAAAACTGACAGAATAAAAAATGTCAAAATTTAATGTTAAAAAACTTCCTTATCACTAATCCTACTGTTTAGCTATTTTTCCCCCTAATTCAGACTTATTTAGGGGTTGTCATGTACACACCAAAATTTGTGTCACATATATAAACTGAGGAAATGACATAATGTAAACATCTAAATCTACAAACTTTATTTCAAAATCAGTTTACATACTATGTAAACAAGCAGGCCTTCAATCAAAATTTAATTAACTTATTAAATATTAATACAAAACAGACATTCCATCTAATTTATGTAACTATTGATCAAGAAAACCTCTAATTTACTTTGTGGTTTTAAACCTCATTTGTCTTCTTAGAAGTAACAGGAAAATATTCCATAGACAAAAATTGTAAAAGTCAAATTTTTGGTGTATAATTTTAATATTTCAACTTGAGAAAGTGCATTTTCATCCTAAGTTTATGTAGGTTCTTTTCAAAATTCATGTTAACCTTTTAAGATTTAAAATACACTTAAAGATATTTTGATCCTATTTCTTAGTCCCCCAAAAAGTATAGCCTTTAAAATATTTAAGCATTTCTAATATTCTTTTCTTGCCTGGAGAATCCCAGGGACGGGGGAGCCTGGTGGGCTGCCATCTGTGGGGTCCCACAGAGTTGGACACGACTGAAGTGACTTAGCATCAGCAGTATACATATTTTTATCTTAGATATAACCACTACTTGAGATAAAGTAATTATAACTTACCATCAAAATAAGCACAGATTTGTGAATAAGAGCAGGTAATAACAATAATATTAGTAATAATTAGACAATGGTCATAAACTGAGTCTGTTTTAGGCAAACCTGGAAAAAGATTAAAGCTAAAGATTTAAAAATCTGAGTCAAACATTAACAAAAATACTCAAAAGTTTGTGAAATATTTAGCATTAACAAGCACAAATATGATAACATATCATTTATAATAGATAATAAATAACTTATTTAATACCAAAATGTTGATATTCATTCATTTTAAAGTAACAATTAGAAGAGCTACTTGATCTTAGCTTGTTAATAAAGGATGGAATGCTAAATATAAGACTGATTATTTAATTTTATAGAACTTAAAATATATTGAAAACTTTTATAGGGTTTTCCTGCTCCCAACTTATCTACGTACTGAATTCCCAAAAAGAATGCTACCATTAAACATTAGTTGCTTTTATTTAAGGTCACATTTTCAAAGCCTAATCAAAGCATATCATATAGTCAAATACTACTGGTTATGAAAGAACCCTAGAAAAATGTCCTATTTGAGGGCTAAGACCTGATACAGATAAGGCAGAAATCTGGCAAAGCACCCCAGATTTCTGCCCTCTGGCCATAATAATTTATATACAAAGTTCACTCCCAGCCTTCTAAGATCCTCACAAAAATCCCATTCCTTTATATCACCTCCTTATATCCATGCTCTTACCATCTGCAGTATACTAGGGCCAGATGTGGATAGGGCAGACTCCTCAAGCTCCTCAGGAGTTTCTGTGAACTAAAAACTAAAATACCCTCCTCAAAAACATTATCTGCCTTGTTATACACCCATCAAACAATAATGAGAAAAGGACATGTCAGCCACAGTAGAAACGTCTTCTCTAAAAGTGTAAAACAAGTAACAGGAAACAAGTAACAGATAGTGGTTCATAGCAATTCTGAAACCTAGCAGGACATTTCACCATTTCCTCTGTCCCAGGGACAGAGCATGTTCTTTGATTAGGGCCCATTTCTTCTCCCTGAGAAAGGTTCTCTGGCTTCTATATCAACCTTAATTTTCCATAAGAAGTAGAATGTGTTTGTAGCTAGGTAGTGTTCTCAGTCTGTGTCCTGCTTATAGGAAATTAATAATACAGAGATCCTTTTTTCCATTTTGACCTATCTCTGTCCCTTTTAATTCAAGCTGTTAAAGTTTCTGTTAACATTTTTGAACTTCCTATGTGGTTATATCATATTTTAAGACAGACTTTTTAAGGCTTACTCTTGTCTACTTTGTCTTCAGAATCAGGGTGTTATACGGACAATACCTTAAAGATTCTTGAAATCCACCCCCCTTTTATTTTCCTTGCCAAAAGGGTCTAAGAAACTCACTTAAGATTCTCAGAAACTCTGCTGTCTAGCTGGGAAGGTCAACAAGGCAAGCCCTTAAGATTCTTAGAAGTTCTGCTATCTAGCTGAGAGTCTAACAGGCAAATTCCTAATCTTCCTAGGGGTTGAATAGAGTCTTTCAACTGTACTCTTGAACTGATCTACATACTACAACTGTTTTACTGGAAACACCCTGGATTTGATATTTGCTCTCAGGTTTTAATTTACTCTGAAAATCTTTTTGTGGTTAACAAGGATAGATATGAGAATAATTTCTGCCCCAACCCAGAAAATTCTTATTTGAAAGTGTTCCTTTTTATCAGAGATTGATTGACTATCATTGCTGCTGCTGCTAAGTCACTTCAGTCGTGTCCAATCCTGTGCGACCCCACAGATGGCAGCCCACCAGGCTCCACTGTCCCTGAGATTCTCCAGGCAAGAACACTGGAGTGGGTTGCCATTTGCTTCTCCAATGCATGAAAGTGAAAAGTGAAAGTGAAGTCACTCAGTTGTGTCCGACCTTTGTAACCCCATAGACTGCAGCATACGAGGCTCCTCTTTCCATAGGATTTTCCAGGAAAGAGTATTGAAGTGGGTTGACATTGCCTTCTCCGACTATCATTCAGTTCAGTTCAGTTCAGTTCAGTCAGTCAGTCGTGTCTGACTCTTTGCGACCCCATGAATTGCAGCACACCAGGTCTCCCTGTCCATCACCAACTCCTGGAGACTCAGACTCATGTCCATCGGGTCAGTGATGCCATCCAGCCATCTCATCCTCGGTCGTCCCCTTCTCCTCCTGCCCCCAATCCCTCCCAGAATCAGAGTCTTTTCCAATGAGTCAACTTTTCGCATGAGGTGGCCAAAGTACTGGAGTTTCAGTTTTAGCATCATTCCTACCAAAGAAATCCCAGGGCTGATCTTCAGAATGGACTGGTTGGATCTCCTTGCAGTTCAAGGGACTCTCAAGAGTCTTCTTTAACACCACAGTTCAAAAGCATCAATTCTTTGGCGCTCAGCCTTCTTCACAGCCCAACTCTCACATCCATACATGGCCACAGGAAAAACCAGAGCCTTGACTAGATGGACCTTAGTTGGCAAAGTAATGTCTCTGCTTTTGAATATACTATCTAGGTTGGTCATAACTTTTCTTCCAAGGAGTAAGCATCTTTTAATCTCATGGCTGCAATCACTATCTGCAGTGATTTTGGAGCCCCCCAAAATAAAGTCTGACACTGTTTCCAGTTTCCCCATCTATTGCCCATGGAGTGATGGGACCAGATGCCATGATCTTCGTTTTCTGAATATTGAGCTTTAGGCCAACTTTTTCGCTCTCCACTTTCACTTTCATCAAGAGGCTTTTAGTTCCTCTTCACTTTCTGCCATAAGGGTGGTGTCATCTGCATATCTGAGGTTATTGATATTTTTCCCAGCAATCTTGATTACAGCTTGTGTTTCTTCCAGTCCAGTATTTCTCATAATGTACTCTGCATATAAGTTAAATAAGCACCTTGACAATATACAGCCTTGACGTACTCCTTTTCCTATTTGGAACCAGTCTGTTGTTCCATGTCCAGTTCTAACTGCTGCTTCCTGACCATAGGTCAAATCCAGACTCTCACCTGCTTTTGTTAGTTATTTTAAAACTGGGGCACAGCTAGGCCCATTCACTTACTAGGCCCATTCCATGTCTATTTTCTTGCTACAACTGCAAATCTGAGTAGTCACTACAGACATTAAAAAGCAGTCTGAAAAGGCCAAACTACTTACTATCTGGCCCATTAAAGAAAACAGTTGCTGATCTGTACTCTAGATTCTGCTTGAAAATGGAACAGTTTCATCTTTAGTTCATTTCATCCTACAAATGATCATATTAGTAAAACCGAAGAACTATGGATGGAGGTTCGTCACATTGTACAGGAGGCAGTGATCAAGACCATCCCCAAGGGGAAAAAAGGCAAAATAGTTGTCTGAGGAGGCCTTAAGAGTAGCTGTGAAAAGAAGAGATGCAAAAGGCAAAGGCGAAAATCAAAAATACACCCATTTGAATGCAGAGTTCCCCAAAAGAGCAAGCAGAGACAAGAAAGCCTTCCTCAGTGATCAATGCAAAGAAATAGAGGAAAACAACAGAATGGGAAAGACTAGAGATCTCTTCAAGAAAATTAGAGATACCAAGAGAACATTTCTTGCAAAGATGGGCTCGATAAAGGACATAAATGGTATGGACCTAACAGAAGCAGAAGATATTAAAATGAGGTGGCAAGAATACACAGAAGAACTGTACAAAAAGATCTTCATGACCCAGATAATCACAATGATGTGATCACTCACCTAGAGCCAGACATCCTGGAATGCAAAGTCAAGTGGGCCTTAGGAAGCATCACTACAAACAAAGGTAGTGGAGGTGATGGAATTTCAGTTGAGCTCTTTCAAATCCTGAAAGATGATGCTGTGAAAGTGCTGCACTCAATATGCCACCAAATCTGGAAAACTCAGCAGTGGCTACAGAACTGGAAAAGGTCAGTTTTCATTCCAATCCCAAAGAAAGGCAATGCCAAAGAATGCTCCAACTACTGCACAACTGCACTCATCTCACACGCTACCGAAGTAATGCTCAAAATTCTCCAAGCCAGACTTCATCAGTACATGAACCATGAACTTCCAGATGTTCAAACTGGATTTAGAAAAGGCAGAGGAACCAGAGATCAATTTGCCAACATCCACTGGATCATGGAAAAAGGAAGAGAGTTCCAGAAAAACATCTACTTCTGCTTTATTGACTATGCCAAAACCTTTGACTCTGTGGACCACAACAAACAGTGGAAAATTTCTAAAGAGATGGGCATATTAGACCACCTGACTTGCCTCTTGAAAAATCTGTATGCAGGTCAGGAAGCAACAGTTAGAACTCGACATGGAACAACAGACTGGTTCCAAATAGGAAAGGAGTACGTCAAGGCTGTATATTGTCATCTGCTTATTTAACTTCTATGTAGAGTACATCATGAAAAACACTGGACTGGATGAAGCACAAACCAGAATCAAGATTGCCGAGAGAAATATCAGTAACCTCAGATATGCAGACGACACCACCCTTATGGCAGAAAGTGAAGAAGAAATAAAGAGCCTATTGATGAAAGTGAATGAGAGTGAAAAAGTTGCCTTAAAGCTCAACACTCACAAAACTAAGATCATGGCATCTGGTCCCATCACTTCACGGCAAATAGATGGGGAAACAGCAGAAACAGTGTCAGGCTTTATTTGGGGGGTTCCAAAATCACTGCAGATGGTGACTGCAGCCATGAAATTAAAAGATGCTTGCTCCCTGGAAGGAAAGTTATGACCAACCTAGATAGCATATTCAAAAGCAGAGACATTACTTTGCCGACTAAAGTTCGTCTAGTCAAGGCTATTGTTTTTCCAGTGGTCATTTATGGATGAGAGAGTTGGACTGTGAAGAAGGCAGAGCACCAAAGTATTGATGCTTTTGAACTGTGGTGTTGAAGAAGACTCTTGAGAATCCCTTGGACAGCCAGGTGACCCAAGCAGAATCCTAAAGGAAATGAGTCCTGAATATTCATTGGAAGGACTGATGCTGAAGCTGAAATTCCAATATGTTGTCCACCTGATGTGAAGAACTGACTCACTTGAAAAGACTCTGATGCTGGGAATGGTTGAAAATGGGAGAAGTGGATGACAGCAGATGAGATGGTAGGTTGGCATCACCAACTCAATGGATATGAATTTGAACAAGCTCTAGGAGTTGGTGATAGACAGAGGGGCCTGGCATGCTACAGTCCACTGAGTCACAAAGAGTCAGACACAACTGAGTGTCTGAAGTGAACTGAACTGAACTGTATCATATAGACCTGAAAAATACCAACAGACACAACATTCTTTCTAGAAACCTCCTTAGTCAAATATACAAGTTCATTAGATATAGTTTCTATATTTCATATTGCCACAGATTACAGCATTGTCAAACCTGCTTCCTCTATGTGACAGGGCAAAAATTCACCTTTTCTCCAGACTCACATAACTATTTCATCACTCTCTCACTAGCCTCTACTGACTATCACCTTGAGGTTCTTTTAGCCTACACTCACTGCCTAGATCCAAGCCAATGACACATTTTAGATTTTCGTTACAACAGCAACTTCAGTTCAGTTCAGTCGCTCAGTTGTGTCCAACTCTTTGCGACCCCATGAATTGTAGCACACCAGGCCTCCCCGTCCATCACCAGCTCCCGGAGACAGACTCATTTCCATCGAGTCAGTGATGCCATCCAGCCATCTCATCCTCTGTCGACCCCTTCTCCTCCTGCCCCCAATCCCTCCCAGCATCAAGAGTCTTTTCCAGTGAGTCAACTCTTCTCATGAGGTGGCCAAAGTACTGGAGTTTCAGTTTTAGCATCATTCCTTCCAAAGAAATCCCAGGGTTGATCTCCTTCAGAATGAACTGGTTGGATCTCCTTGCAGTCCAAGGGACTCGCAAGAGTCTTCTCCAACACCACAGTTCAAAAGCATCAATTCTTTGGTGCTCAGCCTTCTTCACAGTCCAACTCTCACATTCATACATGACCGCAGGAAAAACCATAGCCTTGACTAGACGGACCTTAGTCGGCAAAGTAATGTCTCTGCTTTTGAATATACTATCTAGGTTGGTCATAACTTTTCTTCCAAGGAGTAAGCGTCTTTTAACTTCATGGCTGCAGTCACCATCTGCAGAGATTTTGGAGCCCCCCAGAATAAAGTCTCACACTGTTTCCACTGTTTCTCCATCTATTTCCCATGGAGTGATGGGATCAGATGCTATGATCTTTGTTTTCTGAATGTTGGGCTTTAAGCCAACTTTTTCACGCTCCTCTTACTAGGTATCAATTTCTATTTTCGTTACCTATTGCTGAAAAACAAACCATTCCAAAACTTAATAGTTTGTAATAACTGTCATTGTATTGTCTTTAATGATTCCTATATGTTCAAATGGGTCAGGTACCCTCTTTTGCTCATGTCAGACAGTGCCACAATCATCTGGGGGTTCCACTGAACAATCAGATGAGTGCATTGATTATTTATTGCTGTGTAATATGTTATATATGTACTATGTATATATATACTATATATGTAACAATCTTTGAAGTATAACATAGAACTTAATAGCTTAAAACAACAAAAATATATTCGCTCCTAGTTTTTGTGGGTAGGAATCTGGGAGTAACTTAGCTGGGTTGTTCTGACTCTGAGTTTCTGCTGAGGTTGTAGTCAAGATTGGGCTGAACTGCACTCATCTGAAACTTGCAGATCCACTTCATGCATCTGTAGGTAGGTCTCAGGTCTTCACCATACAGCCCTCTCCATAGGCTCCCTGATTGTTGTTGTGACATTGGCAGCTGGCTTTCCCAAGTGAGTGATCTGAAAGAGGGTCATCATGTGAAAACCACAGTACGGCTATAGTCTAATCTTGGGAGTTACTTATTATCACTTATCTGGTACTTGTTTGGTTATACAAGCCAACACTGGCACAGCGTAGGATTACACAAGGACATGAATAATGGGAAGGGGACCATCCCATACTGGAGAATGGACGCCACAATGGCTCACTCATATTGTCGTCAGTTAATGTTCAGTGTAGCCGAAGTGCTTTGGATTTAATTTTTGTGGGTCTTCCATCTAAGCTGAGCTTTTCATAGCATGAAGGTTGAGTTCCAGGTGGCAACAAGTAAAAGCTTCCAATTCTCTTAAGCCTGGGCTTAGAAATCCCAGAATGTCCTTCTGCTACATTCTATTTGTAAAAGCTAGTCACAGGTCAGTCAAGATTCAAGGAAAGCAGAAGTAAGCTCCATCTCTTAATATGAAGACTGGCAAATATATACAGGAAGGGAGGAACTGTTAGAGGACACTTTTGAGGATGAGCTAACATTGGAAATGAATACCAAATGTTATTCTGCTCCTGCTCTCTGATCTAGTGTAGGAGAGTCCCATTTCCCCATCTAAAATCCAGAGGGCAAGGTTGTCTATTGAACTAATCCCTAGATGTCAGCCTTCTGGGACACAGAGAGGATTTTAAAGGAGTTAACATAAAACTAGATGAGCAAAAAAATAAATAAATAAAACTAGAAGAGAAAATACGTGCCACAGTTCTGAAATATAAATTATAAATACTCCCAGGGGAATTATATTTTCTGCAAAATGATATAATTAAAAGGTTCAATTATCTATAAAAGTAGCTGAGTAAACAGGATGATTTTTATAACTAGCTCCTTGCCTTTGGCCTGGTCAA
Organism: Nanger dama; assembly: GCA_917880005.1. NCBI lineage: Eukaryota > Metazoa > Chordata > Mammalia > Artiodactyla > Bovidae > Nanger > Nanger dama. The sequence goes on from CAKJTW010000038.1 coordinate 20,719,802, forward strand.
TTGGAGGTACAGAAGTTCTTCACTTTGAATATTAAACTCTACATAGTACAAAAGTTGGAAATCACATAGGTCTGACTGACTCTTCACATATTAATTTCTATTAGAAAAGAGTTTAGAATAAAAGTAAATGCTGTTACTATGAACCCCCTTCTTTACATTTATGTTAATAGAGCTAGAACAAATAGCCACATTTTATATCATTTCTTTAAAGTTAGTAGCCTACTTCAGGTTCTACATTCCAACTCCTGGCTACCAAACCCTTCTAGCCTTCCCAGTTAATCTGCACCTTCTTTTTGTAGAGACAGGGCCCATGACTATACATCTGGCTTTAATTTACAATCCATATGAACATGGATGGTTTTCCCTGGTGACAAATGTAGCCATTTTCTAGACACTACTTACTAGAGTGCTTCCACCCATCAGATCATAGCCTAGAGATAGTGTTAACTCAGATCCTGCCTGATACTATCACATTGCCTCATACATTGTATCTGTGGTTACCCACATTGGAGTCAGTCCTCTAACTCCTGTTTCATTCAGGCTTGACTCAATCTCTTCTCTTTAATGACTTGCCTTTGAAGAAAGCACTGCACTAGATGTCATGCACATTAGAAAAAAGGAAATCTAGTAATTTAGCTGTGCTTTGGGCAGTGACAATATTTTTTCATGACCACCTGAAAATCTAATGTTGTATGGATGTTTACCTATCATCTTCAAATGTTAACAACAAAAGCTAGCAGCATGGCATTTTGACATTTAGTGCTAACATCCCAAGTAAGAAGGTTGCATTTTGTACTCTGTTCAAAACACTCTTGCTATGGATTTGTATGCCCGTGATAAACTTTTTTCACCTTGAATAAAGCACTATTAAAGTGTTTTCATATTTTGGTATGTGTTTGAATTTTAAGCTTTCAAAAATATATCTAATTGCTATCACTTTTTATCTCGTCCATTAAACTAAATGTTTCATATCATCTTTTAAATCCAAGGCAGTGATAATCTGGTTGTCAATATTCCCATTACTCATTCAAAAACCTCCATTAGTCAGAAACTTGATGAATTTTTAATATATTATTTTCAATGGTACCATCATATTTTAATGCAGGATATGGTACTATGTCAGGTGCAATGTGTTTTATAAATATTAATCTTCAAATAAATGGGTATATCTCTGCTATTCCATAAACATGGAAATAAAGCTAATAAGTAAATTGCCCAGGATCTCACAAAAATCAAAGCAAAATTAGGATATCACTAATTTTATCTCCATCTGTGTCCTTGGATTATAAAATCATACTCTCAAGAAGTTTTGTAGGCCATTGTACAAAATATGAGTCAAACTATTTTATGGGCCAGCTGTGCACGAGGATATGACTGATGGCTCTAAAATAGCATTGTCTGCAAAATACAGATTGCATGGAAAGAGTATATAAAACATATAAGGTCAGATTACAGTATAATAATAACATAAACATATCTCCATCACCCAGTTTAGGAAATAGAGCATCACCAGTTAAAAGCCCTCTGTTGTACCTCCTTAAGTACATTTTGCCTTCACTTCCACTACCCAAAGAAAACCACCATCCTGAATTTTGTATTGTTTCCTAAGTTTCTTTATATTTTTATAACCTGTGCATGAATTCTCACACAATGTACAACTTCTATGAACTCTTCACATGTTGCATTTAACATAAATGGAATCTTACCATTCTCTGTCTGACTTGCTTCTTACACGAAACAATATAATTGGAGATTTATCTATGGTGATGTATTTGGCTATGTTCCATTAATCTTCTCTCCTCTATAGGATTTGACTGTATGAGTATATTACAGTTTGTATTTTGTAGTTGATAGACATTCCATTTTTCCAGTATTTTAATACTACTGCAATGCCCCTATAAAGCATTGTTCTAAATGGTTTCCTCGTGCACAGGCAACAGAGCAAATGCCAACTACTCAAATTGCTGGCTAATAATTGCAGGCAGGTTCAACTTTACTTAGTGATACTATAGCAGTCATAATGGGCTAGAACAACCTCCAAAATTTTAGTGGTTAAAACGTCAAAGTTTTATTAGTTGCCCATGTTATATATTCATCTTAAAGAGGGTGTTGGGTGAGGAGAGTCTTCCACATCATCTTCCCTTAGGTAATATTGCCAGTCACCATGGAAGAGGGAGAAGACCCTGGTCAATCACTTCCAGGTCTTGAAGCCTCCCACTTTGAAATGATATAGGTCATATAGCTTAATTTCAAGGGGGTGGTACAATTTTAACATATGCCCAGGAGAAGAATAAGAAATACCTTTGATTGTCTGCTAATGAGGACTCCACACTATTTTCAAAGTGATTGCTCCAACTTGCACACCTACAAGAGATAATGAGAGCTCCTGCCAAATTTAATATTGTTTATCATCTTCTGTATTATCTTCTAAATGTCTCTAGTGTCTCTCATCTAGACCTTTCATCCACTTGGAACTGATCTTCATGTATACTGTGATGTAGAGCAGCATTTTTACTTTGCCATTTCCACATGTATAGTTGTATATGAATCAAGGTAGATTATCAATGACTCCCAGCCAGGGGTGGGGAGTATCTTGCTCTCTAGAGGACATTTGACAACGTCTGGAAACAGTTGTTTGCCACAAAAGGAAAGAGGGTGCTTCTGGCAGAGTGAATAAGGCCAGGGATGCAGATTTAAAAAAAATTCCTACAATTCACAAGACAGCCCCACACATAAAAGAATTATCCATCCAATCATCAACAGTGCTGAGGTTGAGAAACACTGGATTAGACTACCCTATTGTCAGGAAAAAAAAAATCTTTTGATAATAAAGGTTATTTCTCTCTTACAATCATGTCAACTGAGGATTAGTTGATGTTATGTTCCCCTATGTGGATCGTTGCCAATCTCATAGCAAAGGGGGAAAGAGAATGCATTCATAATATGTATGCAATGGCTCTTCCAGAAGCACCACTCATCTTTTCCTCTCAAATTTTTTGGCCAAAATCTATGGACGAGTTTTCCACTTTAAGAAGCTAGGAAACAAAGCAGGTTAAACCCAAACTAAATATAAGAAAGAAGATAATAAAAATAAAAATGAACTCAGTGAAATAATGAATATAGATTAGTATACTACTATGGAGAACAGGATGGAGGAACAGAATAGCGGTTCCTTAAAAAAACTTAAAAAAGGCTACTATATGATCCAGCAAACCCACTCCTGGGCATATATCCAAAGAAAAATATAATTTGAAAAGATATGTATCTGGTAAAAAAGAACAAAAAGTGAGGAAGGTCAGGCTGGAGAATGAAGAGCTAGAGGAAGGAGGTAAAATGGAACAATGAGGTGAGTATACGAAGTAGAGATGAGAAGAGTCTGAACTCAGCACAAAGAAGAAAACAACAGATATTTTGTTGACCCTTTTCAAAGAAATCAATTCACCTTTTCCTCATAGATGAAGTCATGGCTTCAGGAACATTATTGGATACAAGGCTTGACCCTAAAGTCCTACAGTTGTGTATTTTCGTTAAGGCAAATTATTCCTTTGAGAGTATTAATTAGTAGAGATTTGCAGTGGTTTTATTACTTTCTTTTTAAAGGTCTGCCATGCTACACGTAACTAATAATGATGTATAAATACTAATACATACGTACTTATTAGAAAATCTATAAAGTATATTAACAATTAGCTTATATGAAAATCCTTGATGGTTCTGAGATTTCACACATGATATTTTAGTGCATCTTACTATATATTGATAGTGTTAAAAATGATTAGAGAGACAATCTAGGTGACTAAAAACAAATTTTGTGAGTTGTAGTTTTTTATTTTTTAATTTTGTGGTGAAAATTAAATCATTCATTAAATATCTATTGATATGTATTATATGCTAAGCATTGAATTGGGTACAAAGAAAGTAAATTATCTTTTTTATGGAATATACAGGTTTATCAGGGAAATTAAATTTACATATCATACATGATAGAAAATAAATGCAAAGAGAAAATAGAGGTAGAGATTTTAAGAGATGCAAAGCTTATATTTGGTGATAGGTTCAAATAAGGCATCCTTGAGGTACAGGGCTAAGCTCCTTTGAAGGTAAGATTATAAATGGGATTATAATAGCTGATGTTTATTCAATATTTACTAAGTAATGGGTATTTTCTGAGTACTAATTTTGAGGGGGTAGGATTTCAATTAATGTTTAAAATTTTTTTATTGAAGTAAAATTGATTTACAATGTTGTTATTTCCTCATACACTGCAAAGTGATTCAGTTTTATATATATATGAAAATGAAAAACTTTGGTTTTATATATAAAAAATATGAAAAAGAAAAAAAAAATGTCATATTCTTTTCCATTATGGATTATTATAAGATATTGAACACAGTCTCCTTTGCTTCACTGGTGGGTCAGATGGTAAAGAATCTTCCTGCAACGTAGGATACCCAGGTTCGATTCCTGGGTTGGGAAGATCCCCTGGAGAAGGAAATAGCTACCCACTCTAGTATTCTTGCCTGGAGTATTCCATGGAGAGAGGAGCCTGGCAAGCTACAGTCCTTGTGGTTGCAAAGAGTCAGGCACTTTCAGGGAGAAAATATTTGCAAACAATGTGACAGACAAGTGCTTAATTCCTAAAATACACAAACAGCTCATACAACTCAATAAAAATAACTCCGAAAACAAATCAAAATGTGGGCGGAAGACCGAAGTAGACATTTCTCTGAAGACATCCAGATGGCCAATAGGCACATGAAACGATGTTCCACTTTGCTAAATCTTAGAGAAATGCAAAACAAAACTACAATCAGGTTTCACCTCACACTAGTCAGAATGGCCATCATTAAAAAGTCTGCAAATGAATACTGGAGAGGCTGTGGAGAAACAGAAACTCCTACAATACTGGCAGGAATATAAATTGGTTCAGCCATTATGAAAAACTATGGAGACCTGGAGAAGGCAATGGCACCCCACTCCAGTACTCTTGCCTGGAAAATCCCATGGATGGAGGAGCCTGGTGGGCTGCAGTCCATGGGGTCACTAAGAGTCGGTCACGACTGAGCGACTTCACTTTCACTTTTCACTTTTATACATTGGAGAAGGAAATGGCAGCCCACTCCAGTGTTCTTGCTTGGAGAATCCCAGGGAAGGGGGAGCCTGGTGGGGTTGCACAGAGTCAGACACGACTGAAGTGACTTAACAGTAACAGTAACAGTAACATAGAGACCTTAAAAAACTAAAAATAGACTTACCATATAATCCTACTCCCAGGAATATATCTGGAGACAACTATAATTCAAAAAGATACATGTACCCCAATGTTCATTGCAGCACTATTTACAATAGCTAAGACATGAAACAACCTAAGTGTCCACCAACAGATGAATGTGTGTGCACGCTCACACACACACACACACACACACACACACACACACACACTGGAATACTACTTAGCCATAAAAAGAAGGAAATAATCCCACTTCCCACATACAGCAACATGAGTGGACCTACAGATTATCATACTAGGTGAAGACAGAAAAGACAAATATCATATGATATCACTTACATGTGAAATCTAAAATATAATACAAATGAACTTATGTACAAAACAGAAAGACTCACAGACCTAGAACAAACATACGCTTACCAAGGGGGAAGTGAGGTGAGGTGGAACAAATTAGGAGTTTGGGGCTAGCAGATACAAGCTACTATATTTACATAAAATAGATAAACAAAGCAAACTTTATTTAAAACTTCATGAATTGAACAGTCTCCTTTCAGAGAACTGCAAAACTGGGCATAAAGCAGGAAACTTTTATACATTAAAGAATAAAGAGCAGAAGTAGAAAAATGGGAAATATTTGCTTGACCAGGGGTACATAACACCTTAGAGCTGAGAAGGAACTGGGTTGGTTTGGCATTTAGGGTTTGACTGACTGCATATACTGAGTTTCTGTTCAAGCGGAGCATTTACCAGAAAATGAAGATATTCAAGTTTTGATTTGCCCACATGGCACCCTGGGCAGGAGAAGGGAGTGGCTTTATCCTAAACCTAGAATTTATTTCAACAACAGTAACTGCTGTTTTTGAAACAAATTGTGTGCTAAATAACACTATTTATAAAACATATTTTACAACTTCATCTTGTTTTAATTATGAGTAGCATCTGTGTGAATATGGACTATAGTCTATATGGACTATAGACTATATAGTCTATATGGACTATAGACTATATAGTCTATATGGACTATATAGACTATATAGACTATGGACTATAGACTATAGAGTCTATATGGTCTATATAGTCTATATGGACTATAGTCTATATGGACTATAGAACAACATAGTAAATAAACAGTACTAAATCAGTTCACCAAATGTAGGCTTAGCTTTAAGATACTGAGAAGCATTCATCTAAAAATAGCAAAATAAGGGCTACACATCATAATATGTGGGTTTAAATGTAGCATAACCCTTCCAGATTTGACTTCTGAGTAGTCTGCATCTGTCTTCATTACAGTGAATGTGAATCCCCAAACTTCTGAGTTCTCACATACAAAGGATAAGATCATAAAAAGGTAATTAAATAGTAGCAGTGATTCATTTAAAATATATTTGTCGGATATGTATTCTGGCCATGAGAAATAAAAATGCAATGCTGACCTAGCCAGACATAAACCCTGGGTACCTGAACTTCATAATCTCATAGTGCAAATGAACTTGAATACCTAATCCTTTTTCTATGAAGCACTCTAAAACTACCTGTACTATATCGACTGGCCAGGCCAATGTCACTTTTCGATGGCATTTTTATGAGAGATAAAATGCAAGAAAGAAGCAGTCTCGTAAATTACTATAGGGAAGCAAAATTATCGTTTGCACAGATGTTTGAGAACATCTCAAGATTGTTATCTACAGCAACATCACCAAATTCTCAAAACAAAATAAAACAGGATAAACAATGAAACCTAGTAATAATAATTATCTGTCAAGTGTCCCATTTGGAAGGCTGGGAAATACTGTACATGATGTAATATAAAACAAAAGATATTTTTGTAACTGTTAGGTAAATCTTGAAATATCTGCCTTAAGGTCTCTATCTTTATTTCTTTCTTCTACGCAAACTTCCATGAACACACACATTATTTCCTATTCTATCAGTCATCTCAGACGTCCAAGTGGAAAGAGCACAAATATGGCTGAGGCATCAAGATGGCTCCCTGCTTCAACTGGTTCCAGATTTCTCTTCCAGAATTTTCATTTTAATTACATTTTGGTATTTCCTTGGTGGTCCAGTGCTGAAGAATCTGCCTGCCAATGCAGGGAATATTAGTTTGATCCCTGATCCAGGAAAATCCCATATGCCACAGAGCAATTAAGTGCCTCTGACACAACTGTTGAGCCTGTACTCTAGAACCTGGGAGCAGCAACTAGAGAAAGTCTGTGCATAGCCATGAAAACTCAGCACAGCCAAAAATAAGCAATTTTTTTAATTAAAAAAATTAAATACATTTTAAGAAGAGAAGGAAAAAAGGGAAGAGTAATCACTAGTTTTTAAGTAAAATGTATACTAACCCTCCAAGTAATTTTGCTTGTGCTAATTGGCTATTGAACAATATTTTGCAAAGTGTGTGCCTTTCAGTATTTTGTCTAAGAGCAAGGATTCTACACCCATTTCATTTGAATTTTGGGGCTTTTAATATTTTCATCACTTCAAAGGCATGTTAAGAAAATGTAACATACTCCAAATTTTAATACATTGGTGGTTTCGTCGCTAAGTCGTGTCTGACTTTTGTGACCTATAGACTGTAGCCTGCCAGGTTCCTCTGTCCATGGGATTCTCTAGGTAAGAATACTGGAGTGGGTTGCCATTCCCTTCTCCAGGGGATCTTCCCGACCCAGGAACTGAACACAGGATTCCTGCATTGCAGGCAGATTCTTTACCAACTGAGCTATGAGGGAAGCCATTTAATACTTCAGTATGGGCTTCCCCGATGGCTCAGACGGTAAAGCACCTGCCCGCAATGCAGGAGACCTGGGTTCCACACTCTTGCCCGGAGAATCCTGGGACGGGAGAGCCTGGTGGGCTGCCGTCTATGGGGTCGCACAGAGTTGGACATGACTGAAGCGACTTAGCAGCAGCAGCAGCAGCAGCTGGCAATACTTGTATTTGTATTATCACATTAACTGTTTTTAGTATTTCTTTAGCGAAAGGCTTTTTCTGGGATTTAAAAAATGTAAATGTATAAAACTATAAAGTTATAAAATTATAATTTTCTATATAATAGAAAAATTTTATAAAAGAATTATAAAATTGGCAGGGGTACATTTTTAAAAAATCTATTAACAGTTGCAACTTGTCTTTGCAAATCAAAATTTTCTTGATTAGCTTGTCACCAAAAATAATAAAGAGATAAATCAGATTCCAAGGCTATTTATAACCTCTAATTTCAAATCTATATATCATCAAATAGTTTAATTTTATCCAGAATGAAATACAAATTCATTCTATAATTTTTATGTTAGTAAATTTATGTTAATATAAGGACTTTTTCTTCCATTTTATAAAAAGATTTTTATTTTTATTGGGAAAAGTATTCCACCTATATTACATGTGTGTGTTTAGCCTAGCTTTTGTTTTCAGTGCTTGGATATCTGAATATTTTTATTTGTCAGACTAGAATATCTAAAAAACTATATTATTTAATGGTACTTAAGAGGTTATAATGAAGATATTATGTCCATTGAATTGGTATTCAAATGCAAATGGAAAAATTATAATGGTATAATGGTAATTTTTTTCTGTATTTTCTCTGAAGAATATATAATTCAATACCTGTCTATTTTGCACATTATGCCAATCAAAGGTTGACATGTACTCACTTCAGAGTCTTGAGGAAAACCATGTTAAATCTGGGTGACAAGATATTCAAATCCTTTGTTACAAATTCAGAAAAAATGTTTATTTGAAAATAAAGTATTGACTAAATTCAATATTACCAGTCTTAACAAAAGGAAGTAAATGTATTGGCTGAAATCCCAGGCAGGTAACATAATGAGTGAAGTGATCCCCTAAAAGTGTGAATGAGAGAATCAGGGCAATGCCCTGAGTCCATGTACTACCTAAAAAGATAACATCTATTTAGCTTTGACCAATCATTACTATATGTGAGTGTGGGACTAGAGGTGCCAGATTATGTGATTCTTTTCAAGAAGACACTGAGAAACATATTTGTTAAAAACATGAAAGCTATTTGCAAATGTTGCCTCCCCCCAATAACTCAGTGCTGGCAAAATAAAACGAGGTAATTAGTCTGTGATCTCTAACTATGTAAATCAACCTCAATTATTTCAAATAATTTTCATTTTGTATGAATTACACGGACAAATATGAGACTGCATTATGAAAGAATAGATTCACTATTTAAAACTAAAGAATTCAGCTCATATAAAATACATAAATTCACTTAAGCATTTACATATTTTTGAAAATATATATTTTAGTACATTTTATTTCTTCCATTAACCACTAAAAATATGTTAAAAACCAAAAGTAAATATTCTCCCCAAAGTAATAACTTTAAACTTAATTCAACTAGCCCTTTAGAAAAGAATTAAAGAAGAAATTTCCTCGAGTCTTTAACCATATTTCATAGTGTTTTCAAATTAACCTTAAAGAATGTCAGAACTATAAGAATTCTTGAAAATGATTTAATATAGTCCTTTATGTTATTATGAGTAACGTCCAGAAAGGAGGTTTATCCACTATCACAAAAATAGCTAACCACAAAATTGATAATCTGAATAGCTTGAAGGTAAGAACTAACATTTAATATTTCAAGTTGAGATTATGAAAAGAATTATAAGATAGCATAGAGAAGGCAATGGCACCCCACTCCAGTACTCTTGCCTGGGAAATCCCATGGACAGAGGAGCCTTGTAGGCGGACACCACTGAGCGACTTCACTTTCATTTTTCACTTTCATGCATTGGAGAAGGAAATGGCAACCCACTCCAGTGTTCTTGCCTGGAGAATCCCAGGGACAGAGGAGCCTGGTGGGCTTCCCGTCTATGGGGTCGCACAGAGTCGGACACAACTGACGCGACTTAGCAGCAGCATGTAAGAAAATAGAGCATATGTAGAAAATACATGAAATATACAACTGGTATGAGTAAATTTTACTAAAAGATTTAAAGAACTCTACTCTTACTTTTAATATACATTCAGTTATATTTTTGTGGATGATAAATCAGTTTTCACTTAATTTAGAGTGAAAGAATTCTGGATGGGTATCATTTGTGAGCATCTGAGGAATTTTCAGAGAGGCTTGTGCCAGTGGACAGAGTTGGTGTCCTGAGCCTTACTAGTAATTAAACTTACTATCTGTCATTCATCTCTGCTCTGCAAATAAGCTGAGAAATCAGAGATTTCTCACTGACAGAAAAATAGGAATTTAGTGGGCAGTTCAAGAGAAAAAGGATTTTAGGACGTGTGAATGTTGAAAACTCTGCTTCTGACTGTCAGAAGAGCTGACAAGATTCAGACAGGTTCCAGCAGGGAATAATGGCATTTTCTATCAGAACCACAGAACTGCTTGAGAGACCAAGACTGGATATTAATGTAGCCAGTATGAATTTGCTTCACATACTAAGCAGCATGTTTTATTTGTGCTAAAAACAAATCTCCATCACCAAGTCATATATTATTATATTTGTTGTATTGAATAAATGGGGTTATTACCTTCCCTAGAAATATCCGAAGATCTGGAAGAGGTGTAGTTGGTTCCTGTCCAGAAATGGAGGGATGGGGGAAGGTGGTTTCTATGCCAGTTATTACCTGCTTATGCTCCATGAAGTCTTCCTAGGTGGTGCTAGAGGTAAAACACCTGCCTGCAAATGCAGCAGACATAAGAGATGCAGATTTGATCCCTGGGTTGGGAAAATCCCCTGGAAGAGGGCATGGCAACCCATTCCAGTATTCTTGCCTGGAGAATCCCATGGATAGAGGAGCCTGGTGGTCTATAGTCCATAGGTTCACAAACAAAGAGTTGGACATGACTCAAGCCACTTAGCATGCACATACACATGCTCCATGATGCCATTACTGCAGTTCATCTTCTCCTCCTGTGTAGGGCACTGATTCACTGACAAACTCAAGAATCTTGCCTGGGTAATGCCACTCACTGGGTGCAGGCTTGGCCTCAAAGACATGTAACACTGCGTTCTAGCCTGCAATGCTGAATGGTTCATTTTTCACATCACTCAGCCATTCCCCATTAAGGTTAGCTGCATGCATGCAAGTGGACTTTGACATTTTATAATTCTGTCTCTCAGGAAGAATCACTTTCCTCTTGTCAATCCTCAGTACTGACATGTCTCTCTTTCTTCTGGATGAGCCACTCATGCCTCAGAAAATTTTGGGTGGAATTTTTCCTCCAGACAATAGCTCAATAACTCCTAATGCACAAATTCAGGTAAAGGAACTAAGTTTCACTTGAAGTAGAACTAACTTCATAGCCAGTAAGTAAAAATGATTCAGCAAAGGATAAGCCAAATAGGTGAAAGGTAAAGACTTATGATGATTGGGTCAGGGGTGGGATGGGGTAGACGCTTGTATTAATAAAATAAGCAATTGAAATCCTTGGGATTAGTTAGGGGATTATTGGTCCATGTCTTAACTCACATGGTTGGTTAAAGTATAAAAGTTATAGCTTGGAACTGGAGTTGAAAAACTGAATATAAACCTGTAAATGAAACTGAGAAATGTATTACCTAGCTGTGGAGATTTCCTAAATCTATCTGCAGCTAACAATACCTGGATAAACATGCCACCTTGGGGTATTTGAAATAAGAAAAAGAGAAGCAAGACTTGGTATTCCATAACTATATACTAGTTAAACAAATTTATGGAAAGTTTCTATTAGTTTCAGGGAATGGATTAAGCTTTTATTTTTTCCTATGTTTCCTGTTTTTTTTCTTTTCTTTTCCTAGTTTCCAAGTAAGCTTTATTAGAAACAATCCAATTTTTCCTAAGTTTAACAGGCAGAAGATTTTGTTTGAACAATGCCAAGCCATAAAGGAAATCTGAGTGTTCCTGAAGCTTAGCATGGTATGAGTGCCATTCATCTTAACTTAGCCTCATAAGAAGAGTTAGTGGAACAGAGGAATGAAAATGAATAATGAGAGAATTGAAAACAGTTGAAATATTTACCCCTTAGCATCACAGGTGAAGAAGGAAATGGTAACCCACTCCAGTATTCTTGCCAGGAGGATCCCATGGACTGAGAAGCCTGGTAGGCTGCAGTCCACGGGGTCTCTAAGAGTCAGACATGACTGAGTAACTTCACTTTCACTTTTCACTTTCATGCATTGGAGAAGGAAATGGCAACACACTCCAGTGTTCTTTCCTAGAGAATCCCAGGGATGGGGAAGCCTGTTGGGCTGCCATCTCTGGGGTCGCGGTACACGACTGAAGCGACTTAGCAGCAGCAGCACCACCACCACCACAGGTTGTTTTGTCATAGGGGTAATAGGATTTCTGGAGAAAGGAAGATACAGAGAGTATATAAAATTATATATCCTAATCTTAATGTGTGAATACCCAGAAATTTTGGAGGCTCTGTAACATATTATTGATAGGGATATTAATAACTATACTCAATCTAAAAGAGAATCTTATCATCTCCTTCCTTATGTTTGTCCCCCTTCTTTACCTACTTCTCAGATAACAACAGACTTACCTAAATTTTAACGCAGAAAAGAGTATTGAGAATGTTTAGGTCAGGCTTCCCAGGTGACTCAGTGGTAAAAAATCCACCTGCCTTTGCAGCAGATGTGGGTTCGAACCTTAGGTTGGGAAGATCCCCTGGAGAAGGAAATGGCAGCCCATTCCAGTATTCTTGCCTGGGGAAATCCCATGGATATAGGTTCATGGGGTTGCAAGCAGCTGGACAAAACTTAGCAAATAAAGAACAACAACAAAATATTAGGTCATTGGGAAGTTATAATTATAACCACCTGGCTTCTGATAGCCTTCCATGATACATGACAAGCATAATTAACATTGTGCTAGAACACTGGATTTCCACACAAAAAGAATGAAGTTGGAATCCTATCTCACACCAAATACAAAATTAACTCAAAAGGATCAATGGCCTAAATATAAGAGCTAAAATCATAAAACTCCTAAAAGAAAACATAGGAGTAAATCTTCACAACTTTAAATTTTGTGGTGAATTTTCAGAAATGACACCTAAAGGAGAAACAAGAAAAATAGATAAATTGGAATTCATCAAATTAAAAACTTTTGTGTATTAAAGGACAGTATCAAAATATGAAGACAAGTTACAAAGTGGGAGAAAATATTTGGTCATCATGTATCTGATAAAGGACATGTATCCAGAATATATAAAAAGCATCTACTACTCAACAATAAAAAGCCCAATTTTAAAATGGGCAAATAACTTGAATATAGACTTTTTCAAAGATTATAGATTCTACAACCAGTGTCAAATGCATAATTTCTGAAAGGAACTATAATAAATTTTTCTTAACATTTTTGATAGGAATTAAAGCTAAATAGAAGAGTACTGTATGTAGTATGTGTGTGTATGTGGTGTATGGGTGTGTATTCTTTCTTCTAACATTGCAGAATACCCAAACAAATACAAAAAACATGTTCTCATCAAACATACAGGCTATATACTTTGTTAAATGAGAACACATTTATTACATTTTAGTATATCTTTTTGATTCTACTAAATGCAGATGAGATTCATCTGCATTGTATAAATACTTCAATTCTTTTTGTGGTTAAATAATATTCCATTGTATGATTATACCATATTTTTTATCCCTTCATCAATTGATGGCCATATGAGTTGCTTCCAGTGTTTGGCTACTATGAATAATTCTGCAATTAGCATGTAAATGTATTTCTTTGAACTATGGTAACCTAGGGGGAAGGATAAATTTGGAGTTTGGGATTGACATATACACATTATAGTTAACTAATAAGGACCTACTATAAAATGCAAGGCGGAGAAGGCAGTGGCAACCCACTCCAGTACTCTTGCCTGGAACTTCCCATGGACGGAGGAGCCTGGTAGGCTGCAGTCCATGGGGTCATGAAGAGTCGGATACGACTGAGCTACTTCACTTTCACCTTTCACTTTCATGCATTGAAGGAAATAGCAACCCACTCCAGTGTTCTTGCCTGGAGAATCCCAGGGATGGGGGAGCCTGGTGGACTGCCATCCATGGGATCGCACAGAGTCAGGAATGACTGAAGTGACTTAGCAGCATAAAATGTGGGGAACAGTGCTCATACTTTGAAATGATCTCTATGGGAAAATAATCTAAAAACAGTGGATATATGCATATGTATAACTGATTCCCTTTTCTGTATGCCTGAAAGTAACACAATATTGTAAATAAACTATTGTTTTTGTTGCTATGTTCGACTCTTTGCAACCCCACAGACTGTAGCATGGCAGGCTCTTTGTTGTCCACTATCTCCTGGAGTTTGCTCAAATTCATGTCCATTGAGTCAGTGATGCTATCTAATCATCTCATCCTCTGCTGGCCCCTTCTCCTGTTGCCTTCAATCTTTCCAGAATCAGGGTCTTTTCCAAGTCAGCTCTTTGCATCACATGGACAAAGTATTGGAGTTTCAGCGGTAGCAACAGTCCTTCCAATGAATAATCAGTGTTGATTTCCTTAGGGATTCACTGATTTGATTCACTTTGTAGTCCAAGGGACCCTCATCAGTCTTCTCCAGCACCACAATTCAAAAGCATCAGTTCTTTGGCTCTCATCCTTCTTTACGGACCAACTTTCGCTTCTGTATATGAATACTGGAAAAACCATAGCTTTGACTACACTGATCTTTGTCGGTATGATGTCTTTGCTTTTAAATACTCTGTCTAGCTTTGTCACAGCTTTCTTTTCAAGGAGAATGTGTCTTCTAATTTCACCGCTCGAGTCATGATCTGCCGTGATTTTGGAGCCCAAGAAAATAAAATCTGTCCCTGCTTCCACGTTTTTCCCTCCTATTTGCCATGAAGTGATGGGACTAGTTGCCATGATCATTTTTTTTTTTTTTTTGGACTGTTCATTTTTAAGCCAGCTTTTTCAGTCTCCTCCTTCACCTTCATCAAGAGGTTCTTTAGTTCCTCTTTGCTTTCTGCTATTAGAGTGGTATCATCTGCATATTTGAGGTTGTTGATATTTCTCCCAGCAATCTTGACTCCACTTTGTGATTCATCCTACCTGGCATTTCACATAATGTACTCTGCGTATCAGATAAATAAAATAGGGTGACAATACACAGCCTTAATGTATTCCTTTCCCAGTTTTGAACCAGTTCCTTGTTCCAGGTCTGGTTTTAACTGTTGCTTTTGATCCACATATAAGTTTTCTCAGGAGACAAGTAAGGTGGTCTGGTACTCCCATCTCTTTAAGAATTTTCCACAGTTTATTGTTCTCCATACAGTCAAAAAGCATAATTAGATGTTTTCTGGGGGACTTGGATTTGATTCCTGGGTTTGGAAGATCCCCTGGAGAAGGAAATGGCAACCCACTCCAGTATTCTTGCCTGGAAAATCCCATGGACAGAGGACCCTGGAGAGTCGACCATGACTGAGTGACTTCACTTTCTTTTGGAACTCCCTGGCTTTCTCCATGATCCACAAATGTTGGCAATTTGACCTCCGGTTTCTCTGTCTCTTTGAAACCCAGCTGGCACATCTAGAAGTTCTTGGTTCACATACTGCTGAAGCTTAGCTTGAAGGATATTAAGCATAATCTTGCTAGCATGTGAAATGAGCACAGCTATATCTTGGTTTGACCATTTTTGGCATTGCCTTTCCTTGGGATTAGAATGAAAACTGACTTTTTCACTCCTATAGCCTGGGAAAAGGAAATGGCAACCCACTCCAGTGTTCTTGCCTGGAGAATCCCAGGGACGGTGGAACCTAGTGGGCTGCCATCTATGGGGTCACACAGAGTTGGACACGACTGAAGTGATTTAGCAGCAGCAGCAGCAGCAGCCACTGCTGAGTTTTCCAAATTCGTTGACATACTGAATGAAGCACTTTAACAGCATTATCTTATAGGATTTGAAATAGCTCAGTTGGAATTCCATCATCTCCACTAGCTTTGTTCATAGTGATGCTTCCTAAGGCTCACTCGACTTCACACTACAGGATGTCTGGCTCTAGGTGAGTGATCACACCATCGTGGTTATCTGAGTCATTAAGAATTTTTTTTGTGTAGTTCTATGTATTCTTGCCACCTCTTCTTAATATCTACTGCTTCTGTTAGGTTCATACTGTTTTTGTCCTTTATCGTGCCCATCCTTGCATGAAATGTTCCCTTGATACCTCCAATTTTTAAAAAAGATTTCTAGCCTTTTCCATTCTACTGTTTTCTTCTATTTCTTTGTATTGTTCACATAAGATTGCCTCCTTTTTATTCTTGGAGATATGCATTCAGTTGGGTATATCTTTCCCTCTCTCCATTGTCTTTTATTTCTCTTATATCACCTATTTATAAAACCTCCTCAGACAACAATTTGCTTTTTTGCATTTCTTTTTCTTTTGTATGATTTTGGTCCCTGCCTCCTACACAATGTTATGACCCTCCATCCATAGTTCTTCTGGCACTCAGTCTATTAGATCTAATCCTTTGAATCTATCACCACTACTATATAATCATAAGAAATCTGATTTAGGTCATATCTGAATGGCCTAGTGATTTCCCTTACTTTCTTCACTTTAAGCCTGGATTTTGCAATACAGAGCTCATGATCTGAGCCACAGTCAGCTCCATGTCTTGTTTTTACTGATGGTACAGAGCTTTTCCATCTTTGACTGCAAATAACATAATCAATCTGATTTCAGTATTGACCATCTGGTGATGTCCATGCACATTGTTGTCTCTTGGATTGTTGGAAGAAGGTATTTATTATGACTAGCATATTCTGTTGGAGAAGGCAACGGCATCCCACTCCAGTACTCTTGCCTGCAAAATCCCATGGACAGAGGAGCCTGGTAGGTTGCAGTCCATGGGGTCGCGAAGAGTTGGACACAACTGAGCTACTTCACTTTCACTTTTCACTTTCATGCATTGGAGAAGGAAATGGCAACCCACTCCAGTGTTCTTGCTTGGAGAATCCCAGGACAGGGGAGCCTGGTGGACTGCCATCTATGGGGTCACACAGAGTTGGACACGAGTGAAGTGACTTAGCAGCAGCAGCAGCAGCAGCAGCAGCAGCAGGATATTCTGTTGACAAAACTGTTAGCCTTAGCCCTGCTTCACTTTGTACTCCAAGACCAAATTTGCATGTTACTCTAAGTGTCTCTTGACTTCTTGATTTTTCATTCCAATCCCCTATGATGAAAGGAACATTTTTTTGGTATTAGTTCTAGAAGGTGTTATAAGTCTTCACAGAACTGGTCAACTTCAGCTTCTTCAGCATTAGTGTTTGGGGGCATATATTTGGATTACTGTGATGTTGAATGATTTGCCTTGGAAACAGAGATCATTCTGCCATTTTTGAGATTGAACTCATTACTGCATTTTGGTGGAGAAGGAAATGGCAACCCACTCCAGTATTCTTGCCTGGAGAATTCCATGGACAGAGGAGCCTGGCAGGCTATAGTCCTTGGGGTTGCAAAGAAAGAGTCAAACACAACTGAGTGACTATCACACACACTGCATTTTGGTACTACTAGAGAATTCCAGAAAAATATCTGGTTATGTTTCATTGATACTGCTAAAGCCTTTGACTGTGTAGATCATAACAAACTGTGGAAAATTCTTAGAGATGGGAATACCTGACCACCTTACCTGCCTCCTGCAAACCTGTATTCAGGTCAAGAAGCAACAGTTAGAACTGGGTATGGAACAACCCAGATTGGTTCAAAATTGGGAAAAGAGTACATCAAGGCTGTATATTGTCACCCTGTTTATTTAACTTACATGCAGAGTATATCATGCGACATGCTAGGCTGGATGGAGCACAAGTTGGAATCAAGATTGCTGGGAGAAATATCAGTAACCTCAGATATGCAGATGACACCACCCTTATGGTAGAAAGCAAAGAGGAACTAAAGAGACTCTTGATGAAAGTGAAAGAAGAGAGGGAAAAATGTGACTTAAAACTCAATATTCAAAAATGAAGATCATGGCATCCAGTCCATCAATTCATGGCAAATAGATAGGTAAACAATGGAAACAGTGACAGATTTTATTTTCTTGTGATCCAAAATCACTGTAGATGGTGACTGCCGCTATGAAATTAAAAGATGCATTCTCCTTGGAAGAAAAGCCAACAACAAACCTAGACAGTGTATTAAAAAGCAGAGACATTACTTTGCCTACAAAGGTCCATATAGTCAAAGCCATGGTTTTTCCAGTAGTCAGTACAGATGTGATATTTGGACAATAAAAAAGGCTGAGCGTTGAAGAATGGATGCCTTTGAACTGTGGTTCTAGAGAAGACTCTTGAGAGTCCCTTGGGCAGAAAGGAGATCAAACCAGTGAATCTAAAGGGAATCAACCCTGAATATTCATTGGAAAGATTGATGCTGAAGCTGAAGCTCCAACAGTTTGGCCACCTGATGCAAAGAGCTGACTCAGGAAAAGATCCTGCTGCTGAGAAAGATTGAAGGCAAGACAAGAAAGGGATAACAGAGGATGAGATGGTTGGATGGCATCACTGACTCAATGGACATGAGACTGAGCATACTCCGGGACATCGTGAAGGATAGGGAAGCCTGGGGTGCTGCAGTCCATGGATTCGCACTGAGTCGGAGATGACTGAGCAACTGAATGGACTCTTTAGTTGACTATGAGGTCTACTCCATTTCTTCTAAGGGATTCTTGCCCACAATAGTAAATATAATGGTTGGAAGATGAGCACCCCTCAGGTCAGTACATGTCCAATATGCTATTGAGGAAGAGTGGAGAGCAATTACTATTATAATAGCTCTATTAAGAAACTGGCTGGGCCAAAGCAGAAATGATGCTTAGCTGTGAGGGTGTGTCTGTCGGAGAAAGTAAAGTCCAAGGTCCAAAGAGCAATGTTGCAAAGGGACCTGGAATATTAGGTCCGTTAATCAAGGTACATTGGATGTGATCAAGCAGGAGATGGCAAGATTGAACATCAACATCTTAGGAATCAGTGAACTGAACTGTATGGGAATCAGCAAATTTAATTCAGATGATCATTATATCTAATGCTGTGGGCAAAAATCCCTGAATTAAGGTTCAGGTCATCTCACCACAACCAGCTGAGGAGCTTGGTGAGGACAAAGGGATTATGGAAAGGGCAGTGGAAGAAGGAAATGAAAGAAAGTAATGGAAGAAATATCAGCCATGATGATGCGACCATTTGCAGAAAAGAACACAGTAATCATTATGAGTATTACTTTCAAGTGAACACTTGTATATGTAATAAATATTTTTGTTTTATTACCTTTGCCAGCCTCTTATGTAACATGTTAATAACAATTAACTGTTGTTATTAAGTTATGTTAAAGTATTATTTTGCTATTGTCTTTCTTTGGTGATTAAATACAGTTTAAAGAGATGTATATGGGTGCCATGTTGACAAAGAGTGGGCTGTGATGGCTTTGTGATATGACATCAGTCAGTTATGTCTCTAGGTAGAGTGGTCTACAAGGAATATTCTCTTGTGAGAGTTGGAGGACAAAAGGGAGCCAGCAGACATTTTGTAGCAAACATACAACTTCTCCTACTTATTTAAACAAACAGTGAGGTTCTGCTGTCATTGAAATGTAATTTAAAAGTTTCCATTTTAAGTTAATCAAAAGGGCGATTATCCTGGGTGGGCCTCACTTAATCAGGTGGCAGTCATCAAAGCAATTAGGTCTCTGAAAATCTGAGACTCCAAGCACAGTTAGGCCTGAAATTGTTCTCTCTTCCCCCTGTATCTTTCCTTCCTGACTGCCCATCTGTGGCTTTGGGCTTGCTTAACCATGGGTCACAAAGAGGCGGACACGACTGAGCGACTGAACTGAACTGAACTGAACCAGAGCCAATTCCCTTACTGCCACTATATATCTGTTCTGCTGTCCTCAGATACTCAGTTGTGTCCAATATGTGTGTGCATGTATATATATCCATGTGTATATGTGTCTGTAAACTTAAAATATATCCTACTGGTCTGCTGCTCTGATGGAAACCTGACTGATACAAATTAAAAGAGATTTGAGAGCCATGAACCAATAGCTATGTATTAATTTGGGTTAGGTTTGAACAAGACATTAAAAATATTTTAAGACTATTGAGGAAATTTAGACACAGACCAGATATTAGACAATATTAAGAAGTTTGTGTTAATTATTTTCAATGTAATGATAATATTACAGATATATTTAAAAGTCTATATATACTATTTGCAGAATAAAAATGGTATGAAATGTAGAGTTCGCTTCACACTCCCAACAGTGAAGTTATAAATGAAACAATATTAATCACTAATTTATAGTTTTGAAGGTAAATGATAGTACATGGGATTCATTATATTTTACCTCCTTTTGTATACATTTCAAATTCTCCATACTGAGAAGGTAAAATGAAAAAATTAAAAGCTCACAAATACTTAACCTTGAGAAGAAAAGGCTAAGTAAAGGCAAATTCTGCATTTACTAATTTTTATACCCAACTACAGACATTAGGTAGAACTGTAATATCTAGTCTCCTCTTGTACACATGTACACACACACTCACTCACTCACATACCCTCTTTCTATACCACAGGCACATAAACATCCATATATAAAACTTATGTTTTAATAAGTAAGCTCTGTATACTCTTAGTTATATGAAATGACACAGGGATAAAAGAATTTAGAATTACATGATGTCAATTAAACACCTCTGCCCTACCACAGAAATGCTTACATAGTGAAACCAACAGATTAAATACCAAGGCAGAATCTCTAGATGAGTATGGTAATATAACTTTTTAGCATATATGTATGTTAAATTTTTGTACTTATAAGCACAAGTAACACTGTTATAAGACAAACAGAACTTTTAATTATTCGACATTTAACAAACAGTGGTGATAGCTGGTAGAAAGAACACTTTCCAGAAACACTGGAAGTGTATCTGGAAGTCAAGGATTATGGTTTATTTGAGCAACAAGAAGTAAACAGAGAGGAAATCTGAACAATCTATAATGTAAGCAATTCCCTGATGCTATCTGTGGGTCCAGTGGTTTATCATTTGAAGTTGTATTTTATTATATTTATGATCACATTTATTTCTCCTTCAATTCACTTCATCTCGCTACATATAGTACTGTTTAATGAAGGAATAATCCTATCAAACTGATAGTTTCCATATTCAAATGTGAAAAGATACATTTTAAAATTCTACTCCTTTCTACATCTGTTCTTAATCTTTGGTCTTAGCTCTAGCTAATAAAAGTATAGGCTTCCTAGGTGGCTCAGTAATAAGGAATCTGCTTGCAATGCAGGAGACACAAGAGATGCAGGTTCGACTGGGTTGTGAAGATCCCCTGGACAAATAAATAGCAACCCACTACTGTATTCTTGCCTGGGAAATGCCATGGACAAAGGAACCTGGTGGACTACAATCCATGGGGTTTGCAGAGTCGGACATGATTTAGTGACTGAGCACGCTCATAAAAATACAAATATAGATAAGAAATAAAACATCATGGATGGGAGAGGTGAGAATATGATAATTTATTATACAATGTAAAATAATGATTGAACTATGATAAACATTTCTATTATTACACATGGGGAAGTTGCCATTTAAAGGAATTTGATGAAGAAACAAGATTTTATGCTTTCTAATTGGCAGGGTTAAAAAAAGGAGAAGCTCTTGAGTATTAGTAGGGCGACTATGTAATTTATTGTCCCAAACTGGGAAAATTCTGAGGGTAATTGATAATTGCTCTAGGACATCTAGCACAAGCCAAGAATATCTTGGTCAAATTGAAGACTCAGGATCACTCTAGGCATTATCAAAGTAGAGTATGCATACTTGAAGTTATTTTATGGAAGCAACAGTGATTTAATAAGTGATGTGATTTAAATTAGTTGGTAAAACATATGAATACTACTCAACTCTTGCTTCTCTAGTTTACTTTTATAGTTCTTTTCTTTTTCTTTTCTTTTCTTTTACTCTATCTTAACGACTTTATCATTTACTTTTATCACCCCAGTATTTTTCACATCCAAATGACTTAAAATATGAAACTTCACAATTTGAACTATGCTTTCAAGAAAATCTTTTCAACTATAGATTATAGTGAATTATTATTTTAAAAGTACAAAAATATTGGGAATAAATATATTAAATATATTCTTTACAATATCAAAATTCTTTTCCTTGGTAAATTGTTTTGCTTTGCACTTAAAATACATCTCCAAAACATGTGTTATTAACTGATTTTTAAAGTGCACCTGAAGGCATACAATACGTACTTTGATTCTGATAATTTTCTTTGTATGATTCTATGAATGATAGCAAAATACTGATACAGAAATTTGTTTTGGAAACTTATAGAGCATTTTCTAATTTGTCTATTTTATAGATGAGGAAATTGAAACTCAGAAAAGGGAAATGAGTGACTGCAGGTAACAAAGTTACCTAGGAAAGATTGAAGGCAAAAAGAGAAGGGGTGGCAGAGGTTAGACGGTTAGGTAACATTACCCACTCAATGGACATGAATTTGAGCAAATTCCAGGAGATAGTGGAGGACAGCGGAGCCTGGTGTGCTGCAGTCCCTGGGGTCAAAAAGTTGGACATGACTTAGCGACTGAACAACAATAAGCTAACAAAGTTAAATGTAAGAGTCAGAAACAAATAATCAGTTCAAGATTCTGTTTAACTTTTTACCTTGAAATAAGTTCAGTCTTAAAGAAGAGTTGCAAAAATAGAAGCTCCCCAATACTTTCCCCAGTTTCCCCTAAGGTTAACTTTTTACACAGCCATGTTCTAGTTATCACAAGGCTCTTTTTATTGCACTGTAGAAAGGGTTAGTTATTTATTATCTATATATGTATTTTATAAAATACTCAGTGCTAAACAGTTTAGGGTTTTCTTATAATATTAACATATCTCAATACCTACTAGGATTACATGTTTGCAACTGGAATATAAAAGTTTGGGGACTTTTTGGAATAATGCTAAGAACACATTTATATCTCTGTATAAATTAGTGTGAGCTTTTATAGACTGTTTCATAAACATATCACCAACAGTGGGTTAGTGTTATTAACTGTGTAAACATAAAGGCTGTTTGAATCTACAAGATGAAAAAAATTCCAACAAGTTACTTTCTAAGATGTGCAACGGAGAAGGAATGGCAACCCACTCCAGTACTCTTGCCTGGAAAATCCTGTGGACAGAGGAGCCTGGGAGGCTGCAGTCCATGGAGTCGCTAAGAGTGACTTCACTTTCACTTTTCACTTTTTTAACTTTCACTTTTCATTTTCATGCATTGGAGAAGAAAATGGCAACCCTCTCCAGTATTCTTGGCCTAGAGAATCCCAGGGATGGGGAGCCTGATGGGCTGCCATCTATGGGGTCACACAGAGTCGGACACGACAGAAGCGACTTAGCAGCAGCAGCAAGATGTGCAATCTTGGAAAAATATTTCTTCAATGTTTGTTTATAGAACTTCTATAAAATTATATAACTTAACTTCTCTCTCTATATATATAGGTGAAGTCACTCAGTCGTGTCCGACTCTTTGTGACCCCGTGGACTGTCACTTACTAGGCTTCTCCATCCATGGGATTCTCCAGGCAAGAATACTGGAGTGGATTGCCATTTCCTTCTCCAGGGGATCTTCCCAACCCGGGGATTGAACCTGCGTCTCCTGCATTGGAGGCAGATGCTTTAACCTCTGAGCCACCAGGGAAGCCCATATATAACTTCTATAAACTTAAATCCCTGTGATGTGGGATTAGGTCATATACTCTTTTGTTATATATTTGCTCCTATTTTCTTTGTGCTGGATTGAGAAAAATAATCAAAAAATAATCAAAACTTACCTATACTATGTCTCTCTAAAAAATTAAAAATGTACTTTTTAAAAACAAAATCAGTTGGGCTGTTGACAATCTCTGCTTGGTTACAATATTTGGATTGTGAAAATTGCAAAACTTCTTTTAGTACTTTAAGCTTTCCAAATTTTTTCATACTTTCATATTTATTTGATCTTTTCCTCCAACACTTTGCAAGAACAGGCTTCTTGTTTTCCTTTTTCCTAATTTCATTTTGATACTAGTAATAAACTGTTACTGCCGTACCCATATCTCCTTGTCTATCATTCAGAGCACATTGGCCTGATTTTCCAAAACGGTGGGGGATATTCCACAGCATTTTCAGCCTCTGTAAGGACAGAACAGCCTCCAGACTCCATAGAAAGTCCTCAAAAAAGATGCTGCTCTGGTAGTTGGAAGATTGGCCAGCATGCGTTGAATAAATGCACCCTGTAAGTAGACCCTGAACAGTGACTGAAGCAGAGAAGGCAATGCACCCCACTCCAGTACTCTTGCCTGGAAAATCCAATGGATGGAGGAGCCTGGTTGGCTGCAGTCCATGGGGTCGTGAAGAGTCGGACATGGCTGAGTGACTTCATTTTCACTTTTCACTTTCATGCATTGGAGAGGGAAATGGCAACCCACTCCAGTGTTCTTGCCTGGAGAATCCCAGGGATGGGGGAGCCTGGTGGGCTGCCATCTATGGGGTCGCACAGAGCTGGACACAACTGAAGTGACTTAGCAGCAGCAGCAGTGACTAAAGAGAGTTGGTGCATATATACGTGTTTTTCAGGCTTTCAGCAGGATAATTCTGAGGTTACCATTTCAATGATTTTTCAGGAAATCCCATGAGATTCTGTTTGCTCACAGTGATAATTTGCTGGGGAATTCATACCCTTCATTGCCTCCCTTCCATTCCCTATCTCACTTCCCCAGGATCCTACTGTTTCCTGAAATCACTTCCAAAATAAACTACTTGCACTTGAATCCTTAACTCAGGATCTGCTTCTAGTAGACCATAAACTCAGAAAATATTTTCCCAAAGCCTAGGCTGCAGAGAAGTACTCAGTATTTATGTTCTTTAGGAACAGAACTGATTGTAGGAAAGATAGGAACATGGAGACAGAGAAATCGGCTTGGGTATACTTGTGGATATCAATTATCTGTGATTTCTTTAAAAGCCAATCATTATTACCGAAAATATATTATCTTTTGCTACTCAGAATGAAATTTGGGAAGGAAAAGGATACCCAATGAAAGTCAATAAAGATTGGGAATTTTGTTCTTCAGATTAATATCATTTTCTACCATAGTTGCTTATGTTCATAAGCCATCAAGTAGTTAACAATGAAAAGCACACAAATTCTATTGTGTCTTAAGATTTGAAAAACATTATTAAATTTGTGGTGCCAATTGCCTGGTTAATAAAAAAATAAACTATTTCTTTTCAGAGAATTAAAAGGTCAAGTGCTTCTATTATATTTTGGAAAGTTCAAACAGTTTATTTGCAGCATAAGATGTATAGCATGCTGTATAATAATATAGCATGCTGTGCAGCAGCTTAATAATAAACTGGAGTCACTTTACCTTTTTATTTCTTCAGTTTTATTAGCTGGGACAAAATGCAGAATACAACAGGTAAAAGGTTTCTCTATCTAATCAGAATGGTAGAGGTATATGCAGCGAGAAATGAAGTATAAGTTTTTTAAAAAGACAACAAAATATACTAAACTAGGGAATAGAGGCTTAATTAGAATGTACACTCTGATAACCTTCATTGATCAAATCAGCTCAGAGCTGACTGATCCTTAGATGTTTGACCAGGTCGGAGACTTAGGAGAGTGTCTAATTCCTGGCATAACATAGCTTGCTTACTATTAGATATCTTAAACATCCCCTGGAGTAGGAAATGGCAACCCACTCCAGTATTCTTGCCTGGAAAATTCCATGGACAGAGGAGCCTGCCAGGTTACGATTCATGGGGTCACAGAGTCAGACCATAAGACATGACTGAGAGACTGAGTATGCACATGTGTGCGCACATGCACACACACACACACACATCACACATCCATATTTAAAACTATATCTTCTGCTTCTGGGCCCCATGTATTGATCAATAGATTTAAATATTAAATCTAAAGATGAATAAGAGAAGGGGCAAATAAATACCGTAAGAATACAGTGCCATGACTATTTCAGTAAGCTTATGTCTATAAGGCAATTTAACTTAAAAGGCTCATTTTGAATCTAACTTACAGCAATGACAAATATTTTTCAAACTATTTTAGAAATATTTTATTTATTTTTAGAAATTTGCGAACCCCAAGTTTTCCAGTTCTAAAACTTAAGTCTTTCCCCAATTTAAAACTACATTCTACTGAACACTTTGCCCAGACTTTAATGTAATATAGCTTTGAACTATCTTTGAATTATCTTTGTCCCTCATCTTTTACTGTTTTGAAATAATCTAGTTGCAAATCCCTTTTCTACTTTTTAATTTATGAAAAACTATGTCTTTCAATTTATGAAAAATGTCTTTGCAGGTTTTTCACAGAATACTTTGTGTAATATCTGGCATCAGCCTTTTTTCTATCTTGACCACCACAGACTTATTCCAAACCACATTTTTTTTCTCATCACAGCTTCCCCTTTGTTAAAAAAAAAAATCCAATTCTATGTGTAAATACTCTTTATTTTTGGTCATCATACATCAGATCAAAATTCTGGACTTTGGTTCACAGACTTTTACCAGTATGTACTAACTTACCTGCTTTCCCTTTCAGCTCTCAGCGCATCTTCTTCCCTGACTTAAGGGAAACGTATTTTTCATATTCCAGATGAACTTTTATTCTTGAACTAAACGTTATTCTCTTCCTCATTCAGCACTGTCGTCTTTTATTACTTAAAAGTACCAGAAATCCCAATGCCTCCTAGAAGCTCTTTCCAATAAAGGATGCTAACAGTAGGGTTAGTATTCTTTCCATTCCCTTTATCTACCAGAAATCAAATTTTATTCTATTCCGTTATTGCCTCAGGTATGCAAGTATTCTTGGTCAATCAGAGTTAAGTTCTTTCAGAGCTAGCTTGATACTGAAGCCGTTTTCCCGTTCAAGTGCTGTTCTCGAAACCTGTAGGAAAGGAGCATCTTTGTTCTAGAAATCTAGTGAATATGTTCATACATTTTTACATCTTACAATGCATTGCCAAGAATATTATCTCATTTGAGTCAAGAATTCCAGGAGGTAAAGACCCATTATTCTGCGGGAGGGAACCTGAGGCTCCAGTGTACTGCAGTATTCAAGTGGACAGACTCTGGAATCAAGATGACTTTAGTTTGAATTATTACTACTGTGTTCCACTGTGACTTAGGTAAAATTATTAATACGTCCAAACCCAAACTGCCTCATTAAACGGACAGAGTAAAAACTACATGATACACCGCATGTAAAGAGCACATGTGAAGTTGGTTGTTTGGCACATGGGAAAAGCCCTTAATACATAGCGCAACATGTTAAGGGGCTGTCTGAGGATACACTTTTTGAATATGCCCGCTAAGAACCTGAAACCAAGATTTCTGAACTCCAAAGCCCATGGTTTTCCACTATCACTGCTTCCTAGTACACTGATTTAATTACTAATTTGATGGATGACCTTGAGCAAAATACTTTACTGGGTGTTTACTCGTCTGTAAACGGAATCTTTCCCGACATTCAGCGTCTACTCCAAATATATATTTTGTCTGTAGTGTTCTGGTTGAGCTTTAAGTTCGTTACATATCCGAGATCTGTGTAATCATAAGCTGTGTACACTGCGCTGAATTTTACTCGTATATTCCTTTTTCTTTCAGAATTTAGTTTTGGATACACACCCAGCTGTTGCCTGTGTTTAGTCCGTCTCTCGGCGCCTCGTGAAGGGGATACTCCTACCTAGCTTTATTTATTTATACGCTGGCTTGTTTCCGAAAGGATTTAAGGCGGCGAGTGAAACACTTCACGTTCCCTAACGAAGTCACACAGTGCGAGTAATACTCTTGATGAAATCACTCCGTAGAACCGCCCTTGAGTGAGAGGCTAACTACTGTCTTTCACCTAACTCTTAAAAACGGATGTACCTAGCTAGAAGTCCTGGAAGCATACGGCTAAGGTTCCTCCCTCAGCCTTAGCGCTGTCCCACCCGTTATGAACGGCCACTCGAACGCCCTTCTCAGTCTAGCCAAAATTGTCGCTGCTCCAGTCCCGGCTGGACCGATATCCCACCCCACCCTTCACTCCCTCTCATACCCAAGTTTCCTGATTGGGAAGGGGCCTGAAGAGCCTTTCTCACGTTTCCATACTACTGGCTGGCACGGCTGTCAGTAACGTCTGCTTCCCGCCTTCCAGCCTAGCGCGTTTCTTGGACCCCCTCGGTTTCTGCGACAAGCGGCTTACGTTTGCCTGAGCCGTGTTGCCGGGGACCCGCGACCTTTCACCCCTCCCCCTTCCCACAGGAGCGCCCCGGCCCCCGGCCCCGCCCCCGCCGCCGGCGCGCGCCCCCGCGCACGCTCTCAGCCGGCGCGCGCTCTCACTCCCGCGCAGACACGCACACTCTTTCCCCCTCAGGCGCGGCCCCCCCACCCCCGCCCCCCGCAGGCTGAGGCTTCAGCGTAGGGAGGCGGCGGCGGCGGCGGCGCTGCTGAGAGGCAGGGACCGGAGCGCGAAGTGTGTGGGAGTCTGCGAACTCAACCCCTCACTACCCTCCCCTCTCAGCCATCCCCCTCCCTCCCCGCCAGCCTCCCCCCCACAAGCGGGAGAAATAATGAGCGAGACCGGGCGGCAGCAGCAGCAGCAGCAGCAGCGCCGAGCAGCCCAGGCAACGGCAGAACCGCTCCGGCAGCGGCGGCGGCGGCAGCACCAGCAGCGGGAGCGAGCGCAGCGCTGGCGCGGCGCCGGGACCGCCGCGCTCCTTCCCGGCTCCTGCCCTCCTCCGCCGCTCGCTCCTCTCTCCTCATCCACCTCCTTCCCCTCCTCCTGCTCATTCACTCTTTCCCTCGCTCTCCCCTCCTCCTCGGCTTCTCCCCGCGCCCCGCCAGCCCTCGCGCTCTCCCACTCCCTCTGCCCGTCCTCCCCGCTCCCCTCCTCCCGCTCATTCACTCGCCCCTCTCCTTTCTCCACTCTCTCCCCCTCTCTCCTTTCTTCTCCTTCTTTCTCCCTCCGTCTCTCACACCCCCTCCATTCCCCTGTCTCCTTTCTGACACTGCACTGCAGCTGCTCTTCAGCCCTGCCCCTCCCCAGTGAGAACAAACCAGCAACATTGCTTTTTTTTTCTTAAAGAGATTTCTATTGATCCGATTAAAAAAACAAAAACAAAAACAAAACAACCTTAAGAAACCCCAAAAGCAAAAAAAAAAAAAAAAGCAAAAAAAAAAAAAAGAAAAGAAAAGAAAAAGCCAAAACAAAAGGGAGAACCTTCTCCCCGTAGAAGCGGCAGGAACTGCAAACATGATGGCGGCAGCTCCCATCCAGCAGAACGGGACCCACACTGGGGTTCCCATAGACCTGGACCCGCCGGACTCGCGGAAAAGGCCGCTGGAAGCCCCCCTGAAGCCGGCAGCACCAAGAGGACCAATACGGGCGGTGGGTATCGCTTCCACCTCCCCGCTGGCCCCATCCCCCCGCCGCCCGCCCCTGCTTCCCTCCCTCCCGGCGCCCTCCCTCCCTCCCGCGGCCCGGACACCTCCAGCCCGAACCCGGCGGCTCCCGCGCCCTGCCTCGCGCCCCCTCCCCTGCACCTGCCCCGCACCTCGCCGGTCCCGATACATTTTCATTTCTGTGTTTTATCATTCATCAAAATGGCGACCGGTTTTTTCGGACTAGACCTATCTTTCCCTTGAATCGGTCGAAAGGCTGACCGTTTAAATATCCGAGACCTGGGCTAGGGGGTCTGTTAAGGAGAAAGAGGATGACCCCGAGCGAGGTGATGGCCGCCCGAAGATGCGCGCTGCATTTAACAGTCGGATAAAATAAATAAATAAATAAATGGCACTTGGGTAGCGGAGAGCGGATGACTGGGGCACCGGAGAGTTTTGCTCTCTTCATCCCCTTGGTTTGGGCCACAAGTAGTATGCAAAATCTTGAAGAGTGCATGCTCTTACCGCACTTACACTGTCGGTGTACAAATCTCTTTGATTTGTCTTCAGGGGTGTGCATACGAGGGTGGGGGTGTCTCGTACTGTGACTTGTTAGTTAACATCCTGCGCTTCCCGGGAAG
This sequence comes from Nanger dama, assembly GCA_917880005.1. Taxonomy (NCBI): domain Eukaryota; kingdom Metazoa; phylum Chordata; class Mammalia; order Artiodactyla; family Bovidae; genus Nanger; species Nanger dama. Next base: position 20,750,110 of record CAKJTW010000038.1, read on the forward strand.
ATGAGTTATAACGGGACCGGTACCGCTTCTTCATTTGCACTGGAGTCATCTTAACAATGCACCCAATGCATCGAGGCAGAGGTGAATTTATCTACAGCATGTACTTTAGAGCCGGATGGGGGTCTTGCGAATGGCACACCCGAAAAATTTGGAACGTTCATGTTCACATAAGGAAGCTGGATTTACCGGGTTGTTTCCTATTTAAGACACCATCAGTTTGACGGAAATTAAAGTTCAGGGAGTTGGCTTTATTTTCTAAAACATTTCATTTCAGTCTTTTTGGTTCATCCACCCCCTCCGTTTTAATAATTGTGATTCTTTTGGAGAAGGAACATTATCTGGTCACTTTTAAGTGTATTTGATGTAAATGACTCCTAAGCTTTTAGTATTGGCAAAATTCTTCTTAAGGTCCTTTAATTAATGAGCTTAAACGAGATCATAGTAGACTAAGGAGTGCTAAAGAAATACTCCAGGATTAGTTAGATTTGCCAGTCCACATCACTTTGAGTTATTTCCTGGCAGTTATTGAAGGCTTGGAATACACCCTACAGTCTGGGTGCATTATTTGGTAGGAGAATGGTTGTTTTGCATACTTTAAGTAGGATATAGGCAATGGCTAATTGTAGTGCTTGTGTGTTTGCTCGTGTCAAATAAATATAGCTCATCACTATTTACCGGTCCTTTTATTTATTTATTTTGCAATATGTTAAGTGAAGGTTTGTCATGGTATAAATCTCTGAAGTTTTGTTGAAGGGTCAGTTCGTTTTGTTTTACCATAGTAACCACAGATAGAATTGGAAGACTTCCATGTTTGGAATAACAACTGGAATTTAGTCATCAGTTTCTACAGTGTTGCAAAATAATAGAACATGTTTAGATTTTAATTCCAAGTTAGAAAAAGTATAAATTCTACAAAATGGGAAACATTTCGTACTTATTTATAGTATAATTGGCTTATTTTTGTTCTTTATAAAAACAGTTTAACCCCATATTTCCTGCAGCTATATGCCCAGTGGTTTAATCGCTGTTTTTCTCTCCTGAGGGTGGAGGGAGGGTACAAAGTTTAAAATTATTGTTTTAACAGAGTGTATTTCTTTGCATTTTTCAGAAGACGGCCAATATTTTCTAAAGGTTCTCATACCTAGTTATGCTGCTGGATCTATAATTGGAAAGGGAGGACAGACAATTGTTCAATTGCAAAAAGAAACTGGAGCCACCATCAAGCTGTCCAAGTCCAAAGATTTTTACCCAGGTAGGTGCAATGATGAAGAGATTGTTTGATAAATCCCCAAGGAAAGAAGAAAAAAAAAGATCTACCTGTGTTGTGTGCTGTATTGAAAGAATTCTTAACAGTGTAGACTTTATTTAGATATTTGATGTATTAGAGTATTTGTGGAATAATTTTAGAAGTATTTTCACTCTTGATTACCTTTGGTTTCTATAATCGATATTCCGTCTCTGATGTAGACCAATTTTGAGTTGAATCTTCCTGGGTATTTCTAACTACTACTTTCTGATTAGGGAAAAAAAAAAGAAAGAAACTAAAATTTAAAGATAGAAACCTGGACAGCTGGCATCAGGAAATAGGGTTCTTCTGGAGTTTTCAGACATAATTGTAATGACAATTAGTCTAGAGTGAATTCAGAAGAGGGGATAGAAAGGCTTCTTAAAAGAATGGACCATTTACTTTCTAAATCCATTATGTACCTCTTTCTGCTTCATTGCTTTGTTTGTTGGCCCTGGAGTAAAGAGGACAAGTACTTCCCTCTTCAGATTTTTAAAATATTGTGTTTTTAATTTAATTGTGACAAGGAAATATATTATTATGTGAGAAGTAGAACCATGCTTCAAAATTTGTGTTATTTAAAAGCTATGTTTGATCAAAATTTGTTAACAGTTTGTGTGGTACTGTAGGTACTGTAACCCAGTGGAATATGGCAAGTTTCCTAGGTGGTATAATTTTTTTTTGTACTTTTCAGTGTGTTTTTTAAAATTTCAACTGTTACAGAGTTCTGAGTATTTATCTTTTTAAAAATCATTTTCCTACTTAATATATGGATTTTAAGTTTAATTGGAAAATCTCCGTAATTGAATAGTGTATCTCCTAGATAAAACATTATTTGTGTTTACTTTCATGCAGTTTCTGCCATGTTTTTTGATTATTTCATCTTTATGACCATAAAATATTTGTTCAGTGCTGAGGGGATCAATGCTGCTTATTTTTTTTTTCTTGGTGGGAAATAAAAGCTGATTTGCTTTCAGTGATCTAATTCAGTAAGAGTTCTTTAGTACAGCAAAGACATCTGGCATGAATGTAAGCAAAACATTTGGAGGCCAATCGCTTGGTTATAGAAAATGGACCATTATACTATATAAGAAGGTTTTAGATTGGTTGGAACTATCTTTTAGTTATATAAATTAAATGTACTGTATTTGGTAAACATTACACTTGCTAAACTAAGGTGTAATCTCTTAGATATGATGTCTTTCAAAAGTTTATTTTCTGTGAGTGTAGTTTTGTAGTTGGCTTTCCTTGTCTCTAAAACTTTACTTATGCATTAGGAAAGTTTGCTAACATATTCACATTCTTATGTTTAAAAGGTATGTTATGATGGAAAAAATCAATGTGGAATTGTGAAAATCCTTGGTACAAATAAAAGCATTCAAAAGAGCTTGATTGCGGTATTAATAATGTTATAGTTCTAGGAAAAGAGCTGTAATGGTAAATTAAATTCACTGTCAATAGATGAAAATGAAATAGCTTTTTTACATTATACATGAGGTGATATCAGATGTGCAGAGATGTTACAGAAAATTGGTATTTATCAAGGCTATTCCAAATAGTAAATTAAATGCCTTTTCATTTGAATGTAGTTTATTTTTAGTGGGTTGGAAAAGGGTACAACTGGAATTAGATCTTTTGTTCTTAGTCCACATAGTTGTGCATTTTTCTTACTACATTGAAATTGCTTATATCATTTATAGTTCTGAGGCATGTTATTTATGTAGAGCAAGAATATCCATTGGAAAAAATGGAAAACTGGAATGTGTTAAAGAAAATTTTGTGTATGTAGTGACGTAACCTGATCAAATGTGAGTTGAAATGTCTGGATAAAAGAAGGCTTATATTCTGCCTGTAACAGGTGGAAACCAATCACAAACTATGGAAACAATTTTAAGGATAAAATAAAGCCTTGTAATTTATAAGAAGCTTTCATAATTCTGAGCACTTTGTATTTAAATATAGTTTTAACTAGGTTATTACCTGCACAGATAGATACATCTCTCTTCTTCTGATAGACTTTAATTTTAATAGTCTTTCTGTTCATACTTGACCATAAGCCTGTAGAATTATATGAAGTCCTGGTATTCTTTAACATAGCAGCCTCTGAGCTACTTTCAACTTCTGTTACTCAGATATACTTCGTGGATACTTAGCTTACTCTTCTCAAATGATTAAATTATAAAACTATGATTTATGAGATGTCCTTTTTGTGTGTTTCATATATGTACGTATGACTCTACATTCCATTAAAATAGATGTGCCTGATGTTTATTTCATGGAGCATTTTTCTGTTTCTTATTTGTAAGACAGAGTATTTGGGGAAAAGTGTGCTTCAGTTGTGTAACTTAATGGATTTTCTCAAATTACCTAAGTTTTAAAACAACGTAATTGTTTTTGGAAGGTTTAGTCAGAATACTGGTGCATTTGAGAATAACTTTCTTCAGGGTGTATATTTCGGGGTACAGACACACTTTGGTGATGTTTTATTAAATTTCAACTTAAATGATATGTGCATTGTTTTTACTATAGCCAGTATAATCTCATATTTATCATATTTGTTTTACTTTCTTTCCCCCTCTGGTTATATCTTTAAAATATCTTAAGCAACGTTGTTTTTGAGTGATTTTTTTAATATTTATGGTTGAGATGAAGAAAACATTTTTGTACTTTAATTGGTATGAATTTGGAATTTATAGAACCGTATATTACATTGTGTATTTTAGCATGCCCATATATTAAATATTTGGGGGAATTGTATGATAATTGTAAAGTACCTTTATCAGTTACTGTAATCGGGAAAAAGGTCTATGAGTAGATTCATTTGACTTTTTGCAGTGCTGTGCAATTCATTTATCTATTTCTAAAAATCTAAATCTTACGAAATATTAACTTATAACCTGTGATTTGTGAATATATCTTTTATTCGTACTTGTTTAAAGCAACCTAATTTGACTTATTTATATATCCTTTTTATAATTAGGTTACTCAAAGTTATTACCTTTTAATAAAAAACAGCTTTCTCATTTTGGGAAATAAATTACTGTATGCATTTTCAGGATGGTCATAGGATGGTATTATTTTATTCCTTTATTTGACATCTGAAGATGTGATTGTTTAGATTTTGTTAATAAGTAAATTGACTTTATCAGTCAAAATTATTTAATAAATGATTCAAGCAGATAATTGGAAAAGTTTATTGAATACATTATTCATTGGGAATAATATAGGGTATGTAAAATAAACATTTTCAAGATTTTAGAATACTTCATAGTTTACTTACTCTATGACCCGAAATATTCATTATATCAAACACGAATTCTTTTATAATCTTAGCATATATTTGTGTGTGTGTGTGTTTGTGTGTGTGTGTTTTAAACTGTTTTCATAAATGTGGTTATAAAACTGGATCACCTTTAATATAAATTACTTTTTTTGTCCTTTAAAACTTGAACTCATTATCCCTGGATTTTATTGCATCATAATTTTATCTCAGTCCAACTTGGATGGTGCTTATTTAAAAATCACAAGCCATTTATACGTGAAATCTTTAAAAATCAAGAAAAAGCAGAATGTAAGTGAAATTTTCTTTTAGTGAAGGAAATAAACCCACATTGCCTTAATTTTGACAGGGGGAACATTCACTGGCCAATTTAACATTTAGGACTGGGGTTGTGTAAGAATGAGCATTCTTTTAGAAATAAGAGTTTGTGAAGTTTGAAAAAGATCACTTATTTTGTTTACATTGTTGTAGGAAGAGTATTATCGTATTAGTAGTACAAGGTGAATGAATACTTTTGTTATAGCCTCTGGAAGTTGCAGTCTATACTCTTTTCTTTGATCTAAGATGCTTTGCATCTTAGAAGTTTATTGGCATATGTTTTAAGGCAAAATTAGTAGGTAAATATAATTATAAGAAGTAGAAAATAAAGTATAATCTGCAATATTGTTGAATTTAAAAACGATAGCTGTCAATTACATTGTGCTGTTTTGGTTTTAGTATTGTCAAAAAGTTGCTAACACATAATGTTGTTTTCTTTTAAGTTGTGATATTTGTATTTGTCATACTACTTATTGTTGTGGGTTTTTTATATTTTATCTCTCTATATCCTCAGTCATAGGAGGAACCATAAGCTTTCACTTATACGTTAATATCTGTCTGAAAATTTGTGTATTTTTAAGATGTTATTTCTCATTTTAAGTAACAGGAAAACTCAACATATAAAGGAATGTTAGTGGCGTAGCACATTTGTATTAAAATTGTAGTTTCTGAAAGATATAATTTTTATACTTAACTCATGAAAGCAAATGTTCTGTGGTATGAAATTTTTTAGAAAGATTGAATCAGCATTAAAAATGTTAGCTGTTCATTTAATTTGATTCTTTTAAAATTTCACCCTAATGTTATTATATCTTCTATCATCGATTTAGTAGGTTATGAAATATCATTAATTTATAGAGTCATTGTTTTCATGAATTATTACAGCACAATGTCACTTTGAATTTTGCTATTTGAAAATTTTTTGACATTGTAAAGTGATACAGTACGTCTAACAAAATTGCCTTGTAAATATCACCCCCAGAGGATTTCAAAATAGTCTAAAAATAATGAACACAATTGGTAAAATAGTTCAATATTTGTGTATTGAAGATGTTTCATGTAATATACAATGAGGAAAAACGATCTGTGTCTTGGGAATTCTAAGGAGTGTGTGGTATCACTGGAAACCAAGCTATAAGCCACCAGTTAGAAACACGTCTTTTTATAGTTCTGTTCTTTTGTTTTGCTCTGGCTTAAAAGAATTAATTTTCCTCTTAAATATTATAAGTAACATTTGCTGAACACAGTTATGCCACTTGTTAACTAAAATTCAGTACTATATAATATATATATACACATATATATATGTGTGTATATATTTAAGTTTAATCAGGTCCCACTTGTTTACTTTTGTTATTTCCTTACTCTAGGAAGTGGGTCATAGAGGATCTTGCTTTGATTTATGTCATCGAGTGTTCTGCCTCTAAGAGTTTCTGGTCTTACATTTAGGTCTTTAATTCATTTTGAGTTTATCTTTGTGTATGGTGTTAGGAAGTGTTCTAATTTCATTCTGGACATGTAGCTGTCCAGTTTTCCCAGCACCATTTATTGATACATGTATGTTTTGCTACAGAGTTTAGTCTCAGTTATTTCCAGTTTAGTGGAGCTGTATTTTAAAGGATAACTTTTATGAGCAAGTGCAGCTTTTCAGAATAAAATTGGGGGATGAGGGTGGGAGACTTGTGCTTGATTGCCATCTCATTTCCATCTTTGGATGCAGCTCTAGCATAAAGTTAAACAACATCTGCAGAGATCTGACTGACAAACATCTCTCTGGGACTCATCATTGCAGCCTGCAGCAGGTGCATTCAGCTTTGCAGTCTTTTCCAAAAAGAGGTTAGTTTGTTCTAACATTTATCAGTAGACCAGTGGGAGCAAGTGACTAGAGAGAAGAGGTTGGTTGTCACTTGTCCAGTGCTGGCATACTACAGGTAATTGGACTGGACTGGTGGGAACTGCAGGAGTGTGTATCTCACATTGCATTGCAGCTGCTATGGAGCTTAATTAACCTGACCCTCAGAGACTGAAGTGTCATGGTATAAACCGTAACATGCAAGAAATGAAGCAGTGCTTTTCAATGTTTTTGATGCTTGGGTTGGTAAAATTTCTTCATCCTGTTCTTTAAAGATACAATATCAACTTTTCCACTTTTTAAATGGATATATTTGCAGCTAAAATGATTTCCATGAATCTGATAGAATCTACATAAAAGGAGAGGGGGACTTTAGGTGTACAAATAAAAATCAAATAACCTTAAGTTAAAATTTATTTAAAGTTACTTATTCCACAGGTATATTTTCAAATCATAAGTGAATGGAAACACGTGGAAGTACATTGGAGTTCTTTTAAAATTATTATCCTAAATTAACATTTGTTTATTTTATAAGAGAAAGAACCTATGTAAAATTAAGTAGTATCTTTTAGCATGTTAGGGACTTTGACAAACATACTTTGCTGAGTGTTTTGATGTGTTCCAATAAACAAGACAGAAATAGTTATGTTTAAAAATGTTTTTAGGATGTTTAAGCTTAACATAGGAATGCTGTTGAAATGGTTTTTGACCACAATTTATTATAAGTAAATTAAAAGTTGATTATAATAAAAACTTTTAAAAGTCTGTCATTCGTTTCTTTTGTTTTCAATTTCTTGATCTATTTCAAAGATAGATAGTATGCTTCTATGACACATACAGAAGTTTCCTGTATGTTCTAATAGTATTTGTATTAGATTATTTCATCACAGTCCTGTTTATCAGTTGGCCTTTGAACAGAAAGCAGTTCTTAAATCTGGCAGAGTGCTATACCATTTTAAAATAATTCAGAATTTTGAAATGTCGTTTGGATTCTTTGTGAAGCAGTTTCATTATTTTGACTTTTTGTTAGTCTCACTAAGTTATATTTTTGGTATCCATTGATTCTTAACTTGTCAATTACTCAAGAGTAATTAAGTTTTGGAGTTTGCAGATTTTTGGAACACCTTTACTTATCTTGAAGGAATTTTTACAGGAGTGGCCAGTAACTATTTGATTCTGAAGTTACTGTCTGTAAGAAAAAAGACTTTTAAATTTTGTCTTAATTTGGTTATGAATAATTGGTAATTTATTAGTAATTATAGTAATTGTGGGAAAGATGATTAAAATAATCATCTCTAGAAGTGGAGAGTATCATTCTTCCACTTTTAAACATATTTTACTTTTTAATCAAGATTTTTTATTTTTTATATTGTGGAATGTTATTTTATTAATTCTCATCAATATATTCTTTAAAATTTCACATGTAAGATGTTTTGATAAAGAAGATATATAATAAGAATAAACATTTTAAGACGACAAAGTAGAAAAAAAGAATATTATGTACATAAATAAACTTTTTGAGATATTTTCAACATTGCTAAGTTTCAAACCACGATATGGATATCCTTTTCCATGACATACTTGATCATGAAAACACATAATATCTACACTCCATCATTGATCTTTGCTGCTTCCTGCAGGGCCTGTCATAGCATCGTTGACAGGACCAGATGAAAAATGAAATCAGTATCTTGAGTTTTTAACAGCAAAATGATTCAGGTAAGATTATTTGGTGTGGAAAATAAAACATTTTTAAAATTATTCTTATACTCATTTAGTAATTGATACTTTTAAAATTAATATTTTTCTTATTACAAGACCTGTTTTATGTCTTACTGATGTTCAGTATATTTTCAATATCCAGTGAACTTTATTCTGAACTCAGTAATGTTTAAGTTTCAGACTGTAGTGTTTCTTACTTTTCTTGTGATGCTTGGCATACTTTTGAAACTTTGAAGAGTAACTTTTCTTTTTAACAATTTTTGAAAACAGTTATGCATTGAAGGCCCCATAATTCATTTGTAGGATAAATTTTCACATAATGAACTTATTAATTAAATAAGACTTCAAATCCTGAATTTCTTCTGAGATGTAATAAATAATGCTGTGTTGTTTGAATTTTTGGAAATCATTGTTGAAGAAAGTTGCCTTCATTTAAATTGTTAATAATTTGCTGTCCTAGTACTTAAATCGAAGAAGGCAATGGCATCCCACTCCAGTACTCTTGCCTGGAAAATCCCATGGACGGAGGAGCATGGTGGGCTGCAGTCCATGGGGTCGCGAAGAGTCAGACACAACTGAGCGACTTCACTTTCACTTTTCACTTTCCTGCATTGGAGAAGGAAATGGCAACCCACTCCAGTGTTCTTGCCTGGAGAATCCCAGGGGCGGAGCCTGGTGGGCTGCTGTCTATGGGGTCTCACAGAGTCGGACACTACTGAAGTGACTTAGCAGCCATAGTACTTAGATAGGGCATTGACTTTAAGATTTAATAATTAGAAGGATAGAATAGAAGGAATGGGGCAGTGTACTTTTTTAACACTGAATAGTAGAGAATTCGGTGTATATTTTTGTTTTATGTTGCTAAATGTTTTTGAGTAACTGCAGCTTTCCAATTTTAGTTATGTTCATTTTTGAAATACTTGTTTTTGAAGGAGTTAGTGTCGGGCGCAATTGAGCCTATACTTGGAGACTGTTCACTTACACACATAGTTTTATTCTTTGTATAAATCCTGTGTTTTTATTTTTTCTAGGACTAGTTAATTTTTAAGCCAGGAAAGTACTTTTAAAAAGTCTAGTTTCATTCTTCACTATGAAATCTGTCTGGAAGTTTTTCTCTTATTAATTATTATAGGTATTTATAGATACTTCCTATGAGTCCAGGTGTCCTTTGGTCATTATGAATTAAAATTATTACAAAGCCTCTTTTCTTTGTAAAAGACTATGGGTATGTTTTACATCATCCTAAACTGTTGTTCTTAATTGTTACTGTCTCCTTAGGTTTTTTTTTTTTTTTTTTTAATATTATATGGCATCTTCTGGCAGTGACTTAGTGAATATTGAAGGGGCTTAGGAGTATCAAAGAGGCTTTTTTTTTTCATTTAAAGGAATTGGAAAAATTATGGGATTGTGGAACTAGATGAAAGAAATGGCACTTAAGTGTGATCTTTTCCAAAATCTTTATTTAACAGTTGAGAAAACCAAGATACAAAGAGTGATATAGGCCAATAATTGTCCTCAACTTTTAAATACGATTTTGAATTTGTGGTACAGTTTTAGTAGATAGTTTATTCTCTTTTTGCTTTCCTCCTTTTTTTTTTCCCCTCCTCTTTTTGAATATGACTTGAGGATATGTCACCATTTCTCTCACCTAGTTTTAAAATAAATACACTCCCCACCCCCACTTTTTTATACTAAGTTGAAAGCACAGTAGTTATTTTACAGTAATTGTTGATTTTGATTTGGTATACTCTAAGGCCAAAGACAGGTCCTCTTTACCATATATTAAAAAACAAATGATCTGATAGATTATATTGCCTGGAATATAAACTGGTCATTTTCTGTATTTTCAAAATTGTATTGCTTGAAAGTGACAGTATTTGGGATGATTTGATTTCTACAACTTTTGTTTCTTTCCTTCATTTCTAAAGTCCTTTCTTTTCCTTCTTTTCTTCTTATTTTCCCCCTTCCTTTGTTCCTTACCTCAACTTGTTAATTTCTTCACTTTTGGTTAAACTGAGTATTGGCTTTGCTAAAAAAATAGACATTCTAAGTCAAATTCTGCTTTCAAGGATATATATATTTTCCATATTTTTGACTTAAAAAATTTCCTTCAGTATTGCATATTTGGCTAGATATTCATAACATTTGGTTTTAAAAGGACAGAGTATTATGATTAAGAAATAAACATGAGGCTAATTTTAAGGCAATATAAGTAAAAGTAAGATATATAATAAAGTAGTTATTAATTTTAAAACATAATTATTTTTTTTTTGTCTACCCATTTCATTAAATTGGTCCACTTCTTGGTTAATTAGAATCTGATGCTCTTTGCATTTCATTATAGGCTTAAGGACTACTTTCTAATATAATTACAGAAGTTACTTAATGTGATTTTGAAGGTATTTTTCCTTCATGGATTTAAATTAAAACAAAAAATTTTGTCATAGTCTTTACTTACTTTAGTAGACTACTAGCATTAAGCTGCATTGATATGAAAAAATTTGTCGTCCTGCATGCTTGCTATATGTTCTGCATGTAACTCAGTGCTTTAAACATCTGTGGCATTTGAAATATAAATGAATGAATGTGTGATTGAATGAATGACTAGTCTGAGGCTTCATCTGTGAGTGTTTTGGATGTAGAAGCAACCTTCAGTTTTTCATTATATTTCTAGTTTAATGGGATAGTATCAATACAATGGATGTAGAAGGCAATTCATCTTTAGTTGTTTATTGTATTTCTAGTTTCTTAGGGGTATGTGTGTAAGAAAAATCTGATTTTGAATAAGTAATGAGTTTGTGTGTGAGAAAAATGTGATTTTGGATATGTAATGAGTTCAAAAATCAATCAGTTAAGAAATGGCTATAGACATGTTAAGATAAATATGGACTAGGTCTTAAGAAAGAAGAGTAGAATTTCATTTTCTATTTAGCATGTTGTCTTCTGTAAAGAAAAGTAAAAGCCAATATTACAGTACTTTAAAGCCATCTACCAGATGAAGATTAATTTAAAAATACTGTCTTAAGAAACACAAGCTTAACTAACATTTATTAATTAATAAAATAATAAAAAGTACCTGTGTATAAGATGTCAGAGTTATATTACATCATACTTTGCCACATGGTTACCTGTGTGGTAAGGAATAATCTACTAATCACTTTTCTTAAGATACCTTGAAAATCAAAGATTACTAACCACTAAATTAAGATTACATTATTAAAAATAGGATTAGTAAATTTTTGTTTTTAATATATTTTAATATCTCTTTCCCCCTGTAGTGGAGAAGTAAAGGTATAAATATATTACAACTTTTAGAAACTGGACTAAAATTCTTTTTATTCATGAGAAAAGCATACCAACTGTTGTAGTAGATTGGAATTTATACGTTTTGAATTTGACTAACTTGTATACTTTATTTGAAATTAAAATTCTAGTAAAGTTATTAAATATGGTTTTCTTCAAAGTCTTTTAAATGCTTCCTTAAACAGAATTTAGAGAGGTATGAAGTATTAGTGTTCATCTTATAATAATAGATTGTTTCATTTTTACTACAGTAAACCAGTGAAACTTCGAAGATTTAATAAATAAATATATTTCATTTCATGCTTAGCCCATTGTGTGTGTGTGTACTAAGTTGCTTCAGTTGTGTATGACTCTTTGCAACCCTGTGGACTATAACCTACCACCAGGCTCCTCTGTGCATGGGATTCTCCAGGCAAGAATACTGGAGTAGGCTGCCATGCCTTCCTCCAGGGGATCTTCCCACATATTTATAAATTCAATTTATTTTTTAAAAATTCATGAAGAGTAATGGATTAAAATAACTCTTGAGTATTTCTTTATTTGACTGCTTCTCCTGCGTTTTCTGCCACTTTGGCCAGATTTTAACTTTCTGCTGGACATTATGTGTGCCCTCTGGGGTTGGGACTAAATACACAATTCTCTGAAGATCTGACTCTCAAGCAGGGGAGTGGTAAGAAACAATAAAGATAAATATTTGGTTATAATGAAAATTGATAATTGTATACTGATAGAATTATGTCTGGAAGTGGAAACTGCCTCCATCAATGACAAGATCTTGAGAGAAGAGGGTATACTTCAAAAAAAACTTCAAATAGGAGCTGACAGAGTTTTGAAGGTTGAATTTTAATTTGCCTGGTAGACAGGAGTGGAAGGTCACTTGAAGCAGAGACTGTATACATAGTGACAAAATTATGAAAAATACCCCTGGTATATTCAGAGATCCAAAAGTTATTTGATATTACTGGGATAAAAAGTAGATATTGCTGTGGGGAAGGAGTGGGAATAGGGAGATACTGTCATTAATTGTACAGATAAGAGAAAATGTATTACAAATGTAAAAGAGAAGAGTGTGATTGAAGAATATTCATTTTGGGGACATTCATTGGCAAGAAACATTTTAAAGAAAAATACATCTATTATGTTTTTAAAATGAATGACAGAGTACTATAATTAAAATACAATATTTCTATAAATGTGAATAGTGATATTTGCATGGTGGTGGAAGAATTGCCTTAGTTATCTGAAAGCAGGGTAGTAGACTAGAGAGTCTGCCTCAGCTTTATAAGTAGAATTAAAGAGAAGACTAAAAGAAGTAGGGAAGGGTGAGACAACTAGTGATACAGAAAAGAAATTTAGAAAACACAGAAGCTATCTTTTATTAAGCAACTATGTGCTGAGCGTAGAGGAAAAAGATGTGGGACCCATTGAATGAAAAATGTCAGTGAAGAATATTTTGCTGTATTCAGGAAAGCTCTGGAGATAGAAATTGGTTTTTCAAATTCATTCACATTTATGTAACCTGTTGTCTACACAGGTGCATTTAAAGTTAGTGACTCAATTGTTTTTTTTTTTTTAAACTAGTTTGCCTTTGATTAATAGCTATTTCCAGTCATATAGCTGATAAAAATTTTTACCTTCCTTAAATTATATGAATATGTAGGCCTAGTTTCTAGCTCTCTTGGTATATGAACATTTATTTTTAATTTGATGAAAATTAGTAATTTGTACAACGTATGCATTTTTAATGTGTGAATTTTAATTTTTGGTAGTGTTCGAGCACTGAAGTTTTGGTATGTGATAGACATTGGTGTGTGTTATATCAATGAAAAGACTGAAGCTCCTTACTCATTGTTAGTTGATTCTCTGTTGTGTAATTATTTTGTTTGGAATTTCAATTGATTATTGAGATTCAGCAGGATTCTCCATCATTAATACATGTTTATTTCATATAAGATTCAATCTTAATTGATAATCTATCAACTGCAGATGAGTTTAAAAAGTGATTGTGAAAAATATGGCACTGTTTTACATTTAGAAAATGGGATTAAAATTTCTCTAGCATTTATACTTATTTGTAGAATTATTGGCTAGTTGTGTAGAGAAACATTAAAAATTGAACAGCTGAAGTGACATTAAGCACCAGATGGGAATTTGAAACAAAAATATTCACTGTGTAATCTTTATTTAAGTTCTGTTCATAATTCAATAATACCAGTTGTGTAACTCAAGATTGATTTCAGTATAAAAAGGAAGCATAAGCAGAGTCTCCTTGCCTTTAAATTGATACACGTATCATGATATGGTCACATAGCTTGTTCTTTAAGGGACAGGTAATGTAGGTAAGACGACTGCATACACTGCAGAACCAGTACAATTCTCTGAGAAAGTTTGTGAAGGAACTTTGGGTATGTGAATTGTGACATTAAATTTAACATCTCGTGAATTCTGCCTTTAAGATGAGCCTCTATTTTACATTTACATGTATATTTTCAATGAAAATTTCCAGCCATGTTTCATTACAGTAATGTTTGACATTCTTTCTTCTGAAGTATGTACCTATTCTGTTTAAAACAAGGTATGTTCCTTTGAAAGCTTTATCATATTTTTTAGCTACATTGGTATATTTGACATCTTGTTTAAAAACTAGAATGACTCTAGATGTGAAAACACAAACTGTGATAATAAGCTAGATATGCCATATGTGGCAGTTTACGTTGGCATATATCTCAAATGGCATGTTTAATGTACTGTATTACTAAGATTAGTAATTTTACAGTGGAAGACTGCTACTTTTATTTTACAGTCTTTCACTGGTGGGCTTAGAATGCTGACAGACCTTTTACTTTGTAAATTCTTGTTTTCAGCCTTTGCAAAAATCTGTTTGCCATTAAAATGATCTACTTGGGATCTCTCTTGGTAGCTAACTTATTCTCTGGAGTTTGTGAAAATTAATGAGATCTGCAAGTAAGCAGCATACAGTTTGACAGATGACTATGAATGTGAATAGTAGTTACATATATTTTTGTTAAGGAATAATAATGCTAATATATTTGATATAGCCAAAAATGATTTAGTAAAATTAATTAAGAACTGAAAATGGTATTTTTAGGAAAATTATAGATATATAGAAAAAGCATGGAGCTTCTATGTCTGTATACCATTTATAAAACCATTTAAAGCGAACTTTAATACACATTGCCATTTTATGATAAAATACTCAACTGTAAAATCATATTTCAGGTTTATTGAACAATTACTTTTGAATTTTTAAAAATACTGCTTTTATTAAAATTTCTGAAAACTTTTCAAATGCTTCAACAGACTGCACTGAAAATAAGTAGAAACTCTATAATGTGAGGGAGATAATTTAGGTAACTGAAAGGGATAAATAATTAAGGACTGTGTACATTTTTGGCTAAAAATGTGCAGGACAAATACAATTCTGTTTGAGGAAAATTTTGAAGATATTTTATGTTTAGGAATTGTTTCAAATAACATTTAATAATTTCAGTTTCTTTTAAAGAGCCAGGCTCTGAATTCTTTTATGTACGTATTTAAACTATCTCTGTGACCATTACTGGGAAAAGTCATAGTCCTGTTTTTAAAAGTCTATAACTAAAACTTATTATATGTCAGTAGTACATAAAAGTAGTTTACTAATCATGACATAATTAGATGTTACATCACTATACTTAAATATCAGTGTAGCCAGGAATTTTTATATCTGTTTTATAGTTGAGGAAAATAAGATAGTGAAGGTTAAAATATGTCATATAGAATGTTAAAAATGATGAACCTATTTATTTACTGTTATTCTATAACATTCTGTATTAGACTGTTTATTAATTTGAGTTCAAAAACACAGTATTCAGAATTTAGGTAAAGTTTACCAAATTGCCACATTTGACCCGGCACTGGGAAATAGATATTTTTTATGGATTGGTAATTCCCCTATTCATCTGGAAATCCTTCAGATTTCAGTTTTACAATTGAAAGCACAACTGTACTAATTAAGCAAAATAGAGACATAAAACACGTTTTCTGTTCTGACCAGACCTCTGTGAACATAGAACTCTTGATGTCGTCTGTATGTTTCCCATCTTTATGTTGCTGTTAGTCATTAAAAGAGTTTGAATTTTTGCCTTGTCTGTGAAGTTATTCACATGAAATCATTCGTTTACTCTATTTAGCGTTGTACGATTTGCCTTTCGGGTTTTAGATCGTATATAACCCCTGCTCTAGAGATTTGTTAAACTGTAGTCTTGAGGTTAATAAGTTCTAGCTAAATCCCTATGTTAGTGCTTACTATAATCAAAGTTTTTATGAAGATAATATGCTTTGATATTTTACAGTAGAGTTTATTAAGGAATTGTCAAGACATATCAGTACTTTTAATGTTTTCTGGAGATGGAATCAAGACTCCTAGAGAACATGTGATGTCAGACAGAGCAGAGTTTGAATCCAAGCTCTGCCACTTAACTAGTATGATTTTAGTCAAATCTTTTAATCTTCTTGGACCTCTGATTTTCTCATCTGTGTGTGATTAGTTCCTCTTGCATAGATATAAGATATTAGTGTAGCTATCACAAAGGGAAAAATATAAAACCATTTTTCATAATACCTGACATACAGTAAGCATTTTATGACTTATCTTTTTCATCTCTCATGTTTCATATTCTCATGTTTGTTACATTTAATAATACTATGTTTAAAGCAGAGACTCTAATGTAAAATAAATTATATTAACGGGGTAGTAAAAAGGAAACCTTGCTCTAAGGATTTTTTTCTCTTAATAACTAATTGTTATAAAATGCAAGTAATAACAAAAAAGCTAGTTAGCCTGTCCTCATCTTTTAGGATAATTAATACAAATACTTTGGTATGTATTCTTTCAGACTTTGCAAATACCTTTTATATAGGTTCATATTTTTAGTAGATAATTACAAATGATATTTGTTATAATTTGAAACGAGTTTTCAGCAAATTGCCTCTTTTGGTTAATGGACTTATGAAGGTTCTACGGTGGCCTTCAGTCTCACCTATGTGGATATTTTTACTTGTATAGCCTAAAAATATGTTCTTTCATACCCCTGAATATATGCAGAGCTTTGTTTGTTTGTTTTTAACCTATGTAGTTGGGATAAAAACTAGGGGCATGATTTTATAATATTTAACTAGATTAAATCTCATCTGCAGTATGTGGGCATATTTGTATTAAGACTCTTAAAAATTAACGTAATTGGTTAGTCTCTCTTTCTTCATTGTACATTAAAAATATTGATCAGAGCTTCAATAGGAATAAATCAAGTGGTGTGTAGGTTATTTAATACTCGCTTTCATGATCTTTTTCAGGATACTAAGATTTCTGAAAATTCTTTTCCTATTAGTCAGAAAAAGTCATAGTGTGTACAAGGATACAACTAGATGTTTAATAAAATACATGATGATTCATAAGGCTTATTTTTCAGCTTAAATTTTCAATTGCTTCTGTGAAGACCTTAAGAATTTTAGTTCATGCAACTTCCATGAAAGATCTAAGAAAATTTACTGATGCAGTGTTATGAAGAGTGTCTTTTAGGGGTCACGATTTATTGCTTTACATTTCTTAACAAGTATTCATATTTTCCGTGAGTCATCACAAAAATTCTTCATTGACATTATGGTAAAATTCTTTATTATATTTGCCTATATTTTAACTATTGTATAAGCTTAATGCTGTATTCAGTATTCTTACATCTTAAATATATACATATTAAATATTTTAGGTTTATCTAATACTATGATAACAAAAACAACAGTATATATGATTTTGTTTTGTGTGAATGCTCCTTTGAGGACAATAAATGTAATTAAAATCATATTGATTTGGGGATTGCTTTATAGAAAATATAAAATATTAGTGAATGTTTGTTATGGTATTGAGTAAATTCAGTTTTGTATTTAGAATGTATATAAAAATACTAAATGCTATAGTAAAAAACAAAATGAGAAACTTTTGCAAAAGGTAATTTTAATTCCAGAATTATTGAATATTATGGGCCAAATCTTTAGAGCAGTATGTTTATTTTAGATACTTAGAATGTGTACAATGACAATGAAGTCGTTGAAATGAGAGTAATATTGAAAGTGGACAGTTTATAAAAGAGGAACGTGTATTTGCCTAGGGTAGAGATCACTAAGGGTTAATCTCTGTTTATATTAGGGTATGGTTTTGAGAAATAGAGCAATTTGAAATAGGCTGTGAATGCTGAAAATAACCCCAACTTCCTTCTTTCATGAACATTTTAGGTTTTTTTTTGGGTAACTAAGGCAGGAGGCCCACAATATATGATGAATTTAAGTATCAATTACAGAATATCCTGTCATTCATACTGGATTGATGATTTTACCCTCCTATTTCACTGATGAAAAAAAGTAACTGAACAAAATTTCACAAGCTTCCACCATTAGATCTCTCAGCCTAACTATTTCTGTACCTATATGGTCTGTATTTTCTCTTATTCTGATAAACTGTCCCTGCCCCTAGGAAAGGCCAGTTCTTTACTTTTATTCTAGATTCCATGCCTTCTGGGGTACTCAAGTTGTTTTTTAGAGATTCTTTCTTCTTTCTTGGGTTATCAATTCCCCTCTCCTAGTCTATTCTTTTTCTCAACCTACAAACATACAGTTATTTCTCCAGTGTTAAAAAAAAGGGGCATATTCTCTTTATCACACTGCCTCTTCCGGTTACCAGGCTATTAACAGTAAAATGCTTCAAACTACCTGCCCATAGTTGTGCTGTCTCGAGTTTCTCTCCTCCCATTTTTCTTTAAAAAACTATTTTAATTAGGATTTTGACCCCATCCTTCCAGGAACACTGTTGTTGTCAGGGTTACTGGTGACTTTAATGATGATAATTCAGTGGTCAATTCTCAGTTCTTATCTTTATATACAATCTGTATGTCGCATTTGACATAGAGATCACTGCCTCTTTGAAAAACTTCTTTCTTCATCCAGCTTACATCTACCTAGCGATTGCAGCCTTCAGTTTCCTTTGTTGGTTTCTTCTCATTTCTCTGAGCTCAGTCCTCGGACCACTCTCTCCTTTTTTCTTTACATTGTTACTGCCTTGGTGATCTTAGTGTCATGATTTCAAATAACCATATGTTCTTTGATGACTACCAAATATTTATATTCAATCTGGACTTTTCATCTGGACTCTAGACTAATGATGCACCTTCCCAGTTCATATCACATGTATGTCTAATAAGTATGTTAGAATTAGATATAATTTTAAATATTCTGATGTTTCTGGTCTCAAAATCTACTTCTCACACAGTCTTCATTTTAATTACAGCTTCATCCTTCCAGTTTTGTAAGGCCAGAAATCTTGAAGGCATCCTTACTTTCTCTCTTTCAGTCAGATTTTACATCTAATTTGTCATGATTCCGATTGTGTTTAAGATATGCACCTTAAATGAAAGCTGAAAGCAAATATTGAAAGCAAAAGTAAATGTTGCAACTGTTCATTTTGCTCTGCCTAGTCAAGAAAAGAATTAACTAAAGGTGGTTGGCTATGAATTCAGTATGTTAAAACTCTTTCTGGAAAATGACAGAAAATACTCTGTCCTAGTTACTGCACTGACCAGGCTGAGCCCCCAAGTTGTAATTTCAAAACGTAAAGCACTGGGAAAGCTAGATTCATGTTTAATTATATGTTATAGGAAATTCTTATAGCAAGCAGTCTGTACCCTAAGGAATATCAGTGTATTCATTAGAGTAGGATAAATATTTTTGTACCTGCAAGAATTGATTTTTAAAGAATAAATATAAAGCAGTAAGGTTAATAAAATTTTAAATAGTATTGGTTCATTGGGTTATATCAAAATAAAATCCGTTTATTCTTGAGGACACAATTAGCTTAAAATGTAAATCATGATAGGTGGTATGTACACATAAATGATAAATATATATACACTAACCAATTTGGAAAATTTTGCTAAATCAAGACTTCATCTTTTTTGAGGACTATGCATTAAAGAACTTGCATACCTAGAACAAAATTATCCAAGTGGTAAATACTTTCCTGTAAAATATTTTGAGATGCTTTTATACTTATCAACTATGAATCTTCTCAATTTTATAACCCATGAAAACTTACTCTAGTTAGTGAATTTCATTTCTCTTTAAATCAGTTCAGTTCAGTTCAGTGGCTCAGTCGTATCCGACTCTTTGCAACCCCATGAACCACAGCACGCCAGGCCTCCCTGCCCATCACCATCTCCCGGAGTTTACCCAAACTCATGTCCATCGACTCGGCATCCTCTGTTGTCCCCTTCTCCTCCTGCCTTCAATCTTTCCCAGCATCAGGGTCTTTTCAGATGAAACAGCTCTTTGTATCAAGGGGCCAAAATACTGGAGTTTCAGCTTTAACATCAGTCCTTCCAATGAACACCCAGGACCGATTTCCCTTAGGGATGGACTGGTTGGATCTCCTTGCATTCCAGGGGACTCTCAAGAGTCTTCTCCAACACCACAGTTCAAAAGCATCATTTCTTTGGCACTCAGTTTTCTTTATAGTCTAACTCTCACATCCATACATACATGACCACTGGAAAAACCATAGCCTTGCCCAGACAGAGTTAATTTTTACTATTTTTCCTTTTATTCTATACTCAGTTATTAATGGAAATTGTATTATTTAACAATAAAATAAATTGAGTTTTTATAGAGCCAATATAATGTTTTTAATCAAATAATTACATAATAATTTAACTTCCTTTCTAGTCATGCATTTTATTAGTATGTCTTACTGGTAGACGTTCTCTGTAAATAATCTATGAGAATAAAACAAAATAAAGCTCTATATGTCCCAACATATAAATGATACAGTAGAAGAAGTTTGTTTAGTCACTGTTGTGTAAAAAGGGAAAATTGTGGTAGTTGTGGTTTCCTGGAATACAGGGATAAGAATATGTGGGTTTGTATTTGGTTTCTTTTTAAAGTTTAACATTTAAATTTAATTTTTTGGTTCAAGTTTGTGACTTAAAATATTTCACTCTGATCTGCTTGTATTACATGGTCCTTAAATCATCCCTTGGTATTAGTGCTCATTTATGTGAGATTTGAGTTTCCATATCATTCATACATATTATTTTGGAAAAATCTGTATTATACTATTTTCACATGGCTAATGGACAGATTTTATACAGGTTTATCTGACTCCAGAGCCCATAGTCTTTTTAACATATGTTTTAGTGCTCATTTATGTGAGATTTGAGTTTCCATATCATTCGTACATATTATTTTGGAAAAATCTGTATTATACTATTTTCACATGGCTGATGGACAGATTTTATACAGGTTTATCAGACTCCAGAGCCCATAGTCTTTTTAACATATAATATTATGACAAAAAAATTCCTTTGAATGAAGGTATTTTTCCCATATCTGGTGTATTTTTAAAGTTTCTTGTATTGAAGTTTTATTTTGAAAATGTTATGAGTTTGATTTCAGTATGCTCAAGTTATGCTTTTAATCTTCATTCGTGTAAAATAGCTTTAAGATTTATCTACATAAGCAGTTAAAACATATTTAGACTGGTCATATTTAATAAAAGTTATATGTAAGTAGGAAACACAAATTGGAATTTTAACATGTTTCTTGATGAGTAATTTTTCATGTTTTTCTTTAAGTTTAGTGTTAAGTAAGGTAAGGATGTCCAGTTTTGCAAATACATAGTTACCCATGTATGTAATTAGCAAGTATTTATTAAAGATGGATTATATACTTGGCATTTTACTGTGTACAGAGGATACAAATATATTTAAGGTCAAAGCTCTTCTTAATGATAAGTTATAAAGCTGGAGAGTTAGATGAAATCTTGGTTGTGTAGGGCCTTTTAGTCTGTCAAGTAATTTGGATTTTTATCTTAAAATTGGATTATATACAACATGTTTAAAGGAGTTTCTAAATCTCCTGTTACTACATACTCAAACCTATATCAGTGACCAAAATTCCTACATGATACTGGATGTGTACAGCTTTTAGAGAATTATTAATTTTCCTAGAACAGATTTCACAATATAGTTAAGATTTTTAAATATAAAAAGCCATTAGGTTTGGAGTAGTTTTAAAATTTGAAGTTATTAAAGTAATTATTTTCTCAAAATATTTTTTGGTTTTAGCTTAAATGACTACTAATTGACTAATTTATGTGGTTCTGTTCAAAGCTGGAAACAAAAGCTGTTCGCTGTACCATTTTTACATTGAGACCCTGTTAAAGAGAAGGATACATGCCGAAACAAATAGAATTAAATGATTTTAAATTAAGAATAAATGACCTGTTCTGTTATACATTAATCATATCTTTAGAGTTTTACTTTTTCCGATTTTATGATAGCAATTTCTGTTTTTGAAAGTCTTAAAAACTGTGTTATCTTTGTTTTCTTGAACTGTTGGTATTTAAAATATAAATGTAAGATCTGATATAGTTCAGCCTCTTGCTTTTATTATCATCCACTTTATGTATTAATACTTTTGCTCTGGGCTTGCTGAACATCCCTAGATAAAAGACTAAAATTGGGCCAACTGATTTTACTACTCAGTTTAACATATATTTCCAATTGAACCAGCTCTTTTTGTTATTATCCTTTTGTTTATCTCTATTTAGTTTTTTTATCCTATGCCTACTTTTTAAACTTTATTTTGTCATCGTCAGCCTAGAAACTCACCCCAATACCTTCATACTTTCTTAAGTGAATGTGCTTCCTAGTTTAGTTAGATCTTATTCAATGACCTCTATCAACTTCTTTCATACTTCAGATTATTCTGTAATTTCAGCTTTGAAAGTGAAAAGTGAAATTGCTCAGTCGTGTCCAGCCCTTTGCGACCCCATGGAATATAGCCTACCAGGCTCCTCCGTCTGTGGGATTTTCCAGGCAATAGGACTGGAGTGGGTTGCCATTTCCTTCTCTAGGGGTGATCTTCCCGACCCAGGGATCCAACCTGGGTGCTATTGCCTAAATCCCTAGAGAGGGAATTTCCTCTTCCTCTTTTGAGGCAATCATTTATCTTGTTTCTTTTTCTTTTTAAGACTCTTGTTTTATCATCTGTTTTTCCAATCTTTTAATTTTTTTAGTAGTTTCTCCTTGCTTTAGAAACTCTCATTTATCTTAAATTACAAAAGACTGAATCCTTTCTTTGGTAATGATAATAACCTTATGGTTTCTGCCTCTCTCTGCTTTCCATAACCATCCCATTTCTTGAGAGGATAATCTGTACACTTTATTTTCTATTTTTCCACATTCTGCTACTCTTGAAGTTATCCAGCTCCCTTAAAGTTGATTGAGGTCCTCTTAGCTCCTTAACTCACTGAACTGACTTTTCAGTCGTACAGTCATCACTTCCTTTTTGCTTTACTGTAGCATTCCATGTTGATAACCACTCTCTTCTTTTGGTACTTCCCTTCCTTTGACATTCTTGACATCATAAGATCCTCTCTTACTGTCTGTGTAACTGTATTTTCTCAAGCATTTTTTTGATTTTTCTCTCTTCTTTAGTCATTCCATAAATGTAGTAGTAATTCTTTCTTGCCCCTATAGTTTCCCCTGAGTTATTACCTTTTTCAGATCATTCTTAAGTCCTTATGTACAACTCAAAACTGTTTTGAAATTTTGTGTGCGTCTTATCATAGATATGTTTCATGTATTTCAAAACAAACCTGGTTATTTAAACCTTACTAAAAATCTTTATATAAATTATCTTGCCTTAAAAGTACAAATTTCTTTATGTGATTTATGTAATTTGGCCTGTTCTCTTTCTAGAGATATTTGGTTGTCTTTCTACATTAAACTTTCCTGAATACATACACACACACGTGCACATGTGTATACACACACACACACAACCTCTCACCATTCCCATCTATCGTTAAGGTTTCAGCTTACATATTTCATGATTTAGGAAATCTTTTCTGACTATCTAAATCTAGTTATGATAATGTTTTTTTGTACTTGAGGAAGCATTCCATACTTCTCATGCTTATTCCAATTGCAAATTTTGTCTAACACTGTAGGTTACTAGCTCTATGACAATGTATCCCTAATAAGGTCTTTACATGGTAGGTTTACAATATATTACATTTGCATTTATGAACAGGTGAATGGAAGAAGAACTCAGTATCACAACCTGTTTATTTTCATAATTTGTAACTCTACCTTCTTGCTTTCTGTTTCAGTTACTGGTACTAGTGATTTTCAATTTACCTAAACTAAAAAAAAAAAAAAAAATCACTGATTTTCTTCTCGTTTTTATTTTCCTCCTCTTCTTTCTCTAATGGTTGCCATTCTCAGTCTGTTTTACCCATGAATTGTATCTTGAATTAGTCTTCCTCTTTATCTTCTTGCTGTTTTTCTGCATGATAAGCTGTTTAATCTGCAACCATGGTGTGTATAGATTCTACTGGGGTTGTAGAAGACCTTAACTGGAATATTTCCTAACATCCCAATGTTCTTTAGTCATTAAAAAAAAAAAAAAAAAAAAAAAACCTCTAAGCTTGTGTAATATGAAATTTGAATGTAATATATCTGACTTAAATTTCTTCTTATGCCCTAGTACTAGTCAGACTTTGGCCCTAGGAACTCGAAGTTGGCAAGGTCTGTTATTTCTCATTCCATCTTTCTCTCTTTCGGAGAAGGCAATGGCACCCCACTCCAGTACTCTTGCCTGGAAAATCCCATGGACGGAGGAGCCTGGTGGGCTGCAGTCCATGGGGTCGCGAAGAGTCGGACATGACTGAGCGACTTCACTTTCACTTTTCACTTTCCTCGGTAGAGCCATAGATTGATTCTGAGATACCACTCCCCTCCCCTATTTCTGGTTTTGGCATGTTTAGATTAGGGTTTAGTTGGAAAGAAATGGGCAGAACTTTAACTTCACAAGGCTTATGATTGCAGTAGTCTGTTGATTTTCTGCTACCTCTGTGGTTTATACTGACTGGCTATTGATGCCTTGTTCTTTGTGGCAGGTGTCCGAACGGTAGCTTTCTCATGGAGCACATGTTTTGAATCTGTGAAGGGCTCTCCTGGAGGCTCCTATTGCACAGTTCACCTGCGATGATAAGATATCCTTAGTGAACTCTCTTCTGGGCCCTCTGTGTTCTAGCCACTTGGGCATAGTATGATATCTAAGAATTCATCTCAGCCAGGAGTGTGAAGGCAGTCTCCTCTTGTTCAGTACCCTCAGAGTGTAGAGATCAACTCTTTTATTGTAGTAACACAAAGGAGGAGTACTCCCAAAAGACAGTCTGTAAGTTGAGTCTGTAGGTTGATAGAGAGGAAGAGAGAGAACAAACTTTGGAACTCATCCAGTTCTGCATATATGGGTATAGCAGATTAAGCCAGCAAAAATAATTTTGTTAGACATATTTATAAGCTTTGAAAAGAAACAGTTCATAGAATGTGGGACAATTAAACAAAGGAGAATATAAATTATAATACATTGAACTTAATAAAGACTGGTTTGGAATACTTTAAAAGATGAAATATCCTCATAGTATTATATAAAACTTGTACAAGATTCTGTTTTAGCACATTACTGTATAATAACAGTGCTTCCTGAACAATTGAAAGTGGTGACTCAGGAGATGATAGACATATAGAGTAGTTTATGCATTGTTTTAGGAACAAAACGTCTCTGGAACTTCTGTCTCCTGGTTTTAAGTCTATGCACATATGTATTATATATGTGTTATGTATAACACAAATGTATTGCATACATAATTGATAGCCCTTGTTTTTTAATCTATTTAAATGAGAGGTTCATCTTGACAATGTCAGTTTTGCCAGTGATAGAATCTCAGTGGTGTAGCCACAGGAATTGAGGATGGACTAATTTTGTTAATTCAATTTTTTAAGATTATATAAAAATTTATATCTTTATTTGAATGAAGGAGAAAATGGTTTCATTCTGTTATTCTTTCTGACATTGATTTCTGTAGATTCTTTTAAGAACCAGGAATGGAAGGTATAGAGTCATCATTAAGTAGCAAAAACATTGGATTCCTATTTAAGTGTATATTAAATCACAAATTCAGAATTATCTAGGCTTGTTTCATTTATGATAGCATAGGGAAAGAAGAAATAGTTTACTGAGGAAGAAGTTAAGGTTAGAACAATCTGAGATTAATTCTCTTCACTTAGAAAATTGCTTTAGGATATACTCTTAAGTTTACTACAGATGAAATTAGGTGTGATAATTATTAATATTTGTCAATAATGGGCAATTTTTACATCTTCAGTTTTGCTACTTTGAAGTTTTTTTATAATTTGTATGTCTAGATCTGAGGCTTATTCAGTTGATTTCCTTGATAAACAGAACCTTCTAGATAAATCAAAGAAGGCAAATAAGATGACAGGGAACATGATATTTTTAAAATTCCATTGGAAGTGTTTTTTAACATTCAGATACATCACTCTTACCCAGTTCTCTGCCTTTGTTAATACATTAATTGTCTGGTTTGTTGTTAAGTAATACGATTTAATAACCTGCCCACAAATGCATGATATAATTAGGCTAAGGCACATTTGCTGCTCCCCATTTAATCAGAGCTTCTCTGGTGACTCAGATGGTAAAGAATGTGCCTGCAATGCAAGAGTCCTGGGTTTGATCCTTGGTTTGGGAAGATCCCCTGGAGAAGGGAATGGCGACCTACTCCAGTATTCTTCCCTGGAAAATTCCATGCACATAAACATTTAATCAGAATGTTTATGTTTTGGGGAGGGATAACTGTTTCAAGTGAAGTGACCTGATAAAACCATGTAGCAGTAGTTGCAGAAGACTGATTTTGACTCTGGAGTCTGTACTCTGCACTGTACAGCACTGACTCCATGTGGGTTCAGATTCTTCATCTACAAATACTTGCTGTAAATAATACTTATTTTGTTGATTAATAGTAGTAGATATAAAGAAATGGAATCCTGAATTATTGCCTACAAGGACCTTTGAGAAAGAAGATGTAATAACAGTTACTACATTGTAAATACTAAATAGCAATAGGGTCAAAAACAGGTAGCAAGTGCCAAGGTGATTTTCTAAAAAAACAGTACTATTTCTGTTTTCCCTAAGTCTTTCCTGTTACCTTGATATTATCTCCCTATTGTTTTCAAATCCCAGCAGTTCCTTCTTTACTGCAATTTTTCCTTAACTTCTCCTTTAGCTATCTGATCAGTATTTTGAGTTGAGATGTATTCAGTTCAGTTCAGTTCAGTCGCTCAGTCGTGTCCAACTCTTTGTGACCCCATGAATTGCAGCACGCCAGGCCTCCCTGTCCATCACCAACTCCCGGAGTTCACTCAAACTCACATCCATTGAGTTGGTGATGCCATCCAGCCATCTCATCCTCGGTCGTCCCCTTCTCCTCCTGCCCCCAATCCCTCCCAGCATCAGAGTCTTTTCCAATGAGTCAACTCTTCTCATGAGGTGGCCAAAGTACTGGAGTTTCAGCTTTAGCATCGTTCCTTCCAAAGAAATCCCAGGACTGATCTCTTTAGAATGGACTGGTTGATCTCCTTGCAGTCCAAGGGACTCTCAAGAGTCTTCTCCAACACCACAGTTCAAAAGCATCAATTCTTCGGTGCTCAGCTTTCTTCACAGTCCAACTCTCACATCCATACATGACTACTGGAAAAACCATAGCCTCGACTAGACAGACCTTTGTTGGCAAAGTAATATCTCTGCTTTTGAATATGCTGTCTAGGTCAGTCATAACTTTTCTTCCAAAGAGTAACCATCTTTTAATTTCATGGCTGCAGTCACCATCTGCAGTGAATTTGGAGCTCAAAAAAATAAAGTCTGACAATGTTTCCACTGTTTCCCCATCTATTTCCCATGAAGTGATGGGACCAGATGCCATGATCTTCGTTTTCTGAATGTTGAGCTTTAAGCCAGCTTTTTCACTCTCCTCTTTCACTTTCATCAAGAGGCTTTTTAGCTCCTCTTCACTTTCTGCCATAAGGGTGATGTCATCTGGATATCTGAGGTGATTGATATTTCTCCTGGCAATCTTGATTCCAACTTGTGTTTCTTCCAGCCCAGCGTTTCTCACAATGTACTCTGCATAGAAGTTAAATAAGCAGGGTGACAAGATACAGCCTTGATGTACTCCTTTTCCTATTTGGAACCAGTCTGTTGTTCCATGTCCAGTTTTAACTGTTGCTTCCTGACCTGCATACAGATTTCTCAAGAGGCAGGTCAGGTGCTCTGGTATTCCCATCTCTTTCAGAATTTTCCACAGTTGATTGTGATCCACACAGTCAAAGCCTTTGGCAGTGTCAATAAAGCAGAAACAGATGTTTTTTTCTGAAACTCTCTTGCTTTTTCAGTGATTCAGTAGATGTTGGCAATTTGATCTCTGGTTCCTGTGCCTTTTTAAAACCAGCTTGAACATCAGGAAATTGACAGTTCACGTATTGTTGAAGCCTCGCTTGGAGAATTTTGAGCATTACTTTACTAGCATGTGAGATGAGTACAATTGTGCGGCAGTTTGAGCATTCTTTGGCATTGCCTTTCTTTGGGATTGGAATGAAAACTGAGCTTTTCCAGTCCTGTGGCCACTGCTGAGTTTTCGAAATGTGCTGTCATATTGAGTGCAGCACTTTGACAGCATCATCTTTCAGGATTTGAAATAGCTCAACTGGAATGCCATCACCTCCACTAGCTTTGTTTGTAGTGATGCTTTCTAAGGCCCACTTGAATTCACATTCCAGGATGTCTGGCTCTAGGTGAGTGATCACACCATTGTGATTATCTTGGTCGTGAAGATCTTTTTGTACAGTTCTGTGTATTCTTGCCACCTCTTCTTAATATCTTCTGCTTCTGTTAGGTCCATACCATTTCTGTCCTTTATCGAGCCTATCTTTACATGAAATGTTCCCTTGGTATCTCTAATTTTCTTGAAGAGATCTCTAGTCTTTCCCATTCTGTTGTTTTACTCTATTCCTTTGCATTGATCGCTGAGGAAGGCTTTCTTATCTCTTCTTGCTATTCTTTGGAACTCTGCATTCAGATGCTTATATCTTTCCTTTTCTCCTTTGCTTTTCACTTCTCTTCTTTTCACAGCTATTTGAATATTAAAACACTTTGGGTGTTTAAGATACAGGCAGCAATAAACATAATATTTGTTACGCTTTACTCCATAATGATATAGAGGTACAGAGAACTTTATTGATTAGCAAATGAAAACTATTAAAAGCACAAGTAGTTCATCTTGAGTATGGGGAAAACCCTCAAAATGTTATGAGATGTTTTCCATTTTGAGATAACTACCTCAGATTTAATATATTTGAGAAGATTAAAAGTAAATGAAACAGAAGAGTGGAAATGAAGCAGGTATAGAATAACCAAAGAAAACTGAAGTGATCTTATTAACAGTTCACCAGATTGGGTTACTCTGACTGCTACCAAACTATATAAATTAAGTAAGACATATAAATATCTAGGGATAGGACAAATGAGAGAAACTTTAGTTAAATTTTTATGAAAGCAGTCTTCATAAATTACTTTCAAAATTGGTTGTAATGTATTTTATATCTAAATAATATTTTAAAATTCAAACCAAAAATATAGAGACCATAATGTATTGGTTTGGGGATTGTAACATGGCATCTTTTTGTGAAGAAGTTCATTGAGGAAAAATGAATTGAATTGAAAGCAAGTGCTTTTATAGGTAATGAAATGGATTGATTTTTTCCCCCATTTTACAGATATTTATTGAGCTCATCCTATTTGAGAGGTACTTCTAAGTGCTGTTGCAAACATATCCCCAGGTTCTTATTTTGGGAAAGGGAAAAGAAAACGAAAATATTTTTCTAAGATTGGTCTCTTTGGGAAGATTTCTAAAGTATATATTTATTCTTTTTGCTTTGCTCTAACATTCTAAGTCATACTTCTCATAATGACTTCTGCCTTTCTCATAATTTTTGTTGATGACAGAAATTGCCACTGTCAGTAAGAAATAGCAAGTAAGAAAGAAGAAAGAAGTCCTGTTTCTCAGCACTTATTTTATTTTCAGTATTAACGATTTTTTCTGTCATAGCCTTGGTTGTATTATGGGATTAATTTCCTTATTATCTAAGATAATAGATGGACTTCCCAGGTGGCACAGTGGTAAAGAATCCACCTGTCAGTGCAGGAAATGCAAGAGACGAGGGTTTGATCCCTGGGTCAGGGAGATCCCCTGGAGTAGGAAATGAGAATCTGCTATAGTAGTCTTGCAGAGAGTCCATGGACAGAGAGGAGCCTGGTGGGCTACAGTTCATGGGGTTGCAAAGAGTTGGATGCCACTGAGCATGCATGAGAGAATAAATGATGAGGGAAACAGTGTAGCATATGAATGGTAATGAGTTTTATTAAGCATTTACTATTTGCAAGGCCATGTTCACTACACTATGTATATATTATTGAGTCTGCCCAATAACTTAATAAGAAGGATCTGTTTAGAAACACAACACCAAAGCACAAAAAAGTTAAATCATTTTCCCTTGGTACTTGGTTGTAACCATTGGGCCAGACTGGAAAGTACATGTCTGTAGCACTATGCATATAGCTAATTTTTAATAGTAACTGTTATATTGGTGACAGTGAATTAGACTTGGAATTTGCAGCTTGTGATAATGTAAAATAGCTATGGTAACAGCCATCAAAGTAGGTATGATACTTTCTTAGAAATTATAGATGTTATTATATACCATATCTCTATTAACCTTAAGTGGCTGCTTATTTTAATTGTTTTGAAGATTTTGCTAAGGTGTTTTATTATACCTTAGTATACAAAGATATACTAAGGCATACCTTTGTTCTGCCTTACTAATGGCATTCTTAGTCTTTTATTTTACAATAATCCTCAAAGAGTATTTCATCATTTATGTAATTCATATAGTTTTATTTTCCAAATTATACTTCTGTTTGTGTCTTTTCTCACCATGCAACATTTTTTTCTGTCTTTCTGAAAAATTTTATCATGTTTTCGTTTCTTACTTAAATTCCCTTAGAACTATCATAAATAATTATTCTGTTATTGTATTTCTCTCTCTGTGAAAGCCCATTTTTTAATGTCTTTTTAAAGGACTCTACCTTCAGCTAACATTCTCATGCTCTTTTTTCCTTCTGTTCACATTTTTTCACAACAATCAAGGTTTAAAGAAAATTAAAATGAAATTTTAAAAATTTCCAGTAAATGAGAAAATATAGTGGCTCTGGTTTCAAGTACATCTCATTTGCTGATGATTTGCTCATGCTGTGTAGTTCAGTTCCACAGAGTATTTTGTCCTTACTATGAACGTGTGCTCAATGCTAGGTTATAGAAATGTTTAGGAGCCATGGTCTACTTTTTTTCTTTCTTGTCTGTCCAATCTCTTATTCTTTCCTGGCCGCATGTCACACTGAATTTTTGGTCTTATATACATGGAAGTCAAGAAGTAATAAGGGACTAGATAGAGAAGAAGGGGAAAAGTCAGAAAAGAGAGTGGTGGACTTTGGAAGCAGGCATGGAAGCACTATTCTGCTACAATAACAGCAGGTACAATAGAACAGAAGGAAATCAATGAAGAAATAGAATGTTTTGGTAATCTTCAAGGGTAGGAAAGCGCCGTAAGAAAAGGCAGCAATGTAAAATAGTAAAAACAAAAAACCATCAGTCATAGAATAGTTAGTTTGAGGATAGAGACGGAGTCAGATAGCTACCTAGATATTAAAAAGGATAGCATTTTGTCTTTAGAAAAGAGCACGAGTCTAGATACAGTGACTTTCAGTGGAGAACAAAAGTCAAACAGCTATTGTGTTTTTTTAAGACAGAGAGACGTGTGTGTTCATGCTCAGTCATGTCTGACTCTTTGTAACCCCATGGACTGTAGCCTACCAGACTCCTCTGTTGTGGAATTTCCAGGCAAGAATACTGGAGTGAGTTACCATTTCCTTCTCCAGGGGATCTTCCCGATCCAGGGATTGAACTTGGGTCTCTTTCGTCTTCTGCACTGGCAGGCAGATTTTTTTTTTTTTTTTTTTAACCACCAAGCCACCTGGGAAGCCTAAGACAAAGATAACAAAGGTTAATTTAATCATCATGGACTTCTTTAACAAAGTTTCCAAACTTCCATAGATTTCCGTAGCTCCTAAGTTTTATTTCTTCATGTGCATGCTCATATGTACCTACACCTTCAGCTGCCTTGCCACATAGTATAATTACTGATGCCCACGGTGATGACACTAGTCATTAAAAAATGTTTAAATTGTACTCATTACATTTTAAGAAGTTATGGATATGTTTGGTACATCTTAGAAAGTTTTTCAGTGTTCTATTTATTGGTAAAACTCAGGTACAGTACCTAAAGGTTTAAATAAAAAAAAAAAATACTGTTGTGAAAAAAACATAGTCCATTCTGCCTTAAATCAGCTTAAATGTTTCATGTCATGCAGGCACCTTCAAGCAAATTTCATTGTGAAGCTTTTTAAAGACATTATGTCATATTAAGACTTTAAATAACTTTTTCCAAAAGGACTTAATTCATCTCACATAAATACAAATTGCACAGTAATGTAGTTTTTTGTTGAGGTATAACTGATGGTGTGCTGTGCTTAGTCACTCAGTCGTGTCCTACTCTTTACGACCCCGTGGACTGTAACCCATCAGGCTCCGCTGTCCATGGGGATTCTCCAGGCAAGAATACTGGAGTGGCTTGCCATGCCTTCCTCCAGAAGATCTTTGCAACCCAGGGCTCAAACCTAGGTCTCCCACATTCCAGGTGAATTCTTTCTTGTCTGAGCCATCAGGGAAGCCCATAATTGACATACAACATTATTTATATACAAAAGATTTAACATTCACAAAAACACTAAATCAGATACACCTGCTAGACATATTTTTATAATTAAAAGTCCTTTACCATATGGTTTATATATCATAGTAGGATCTCTCTTTTTAACAGTTTTTCATTATAAACATGGATATGATAATACCTATATCTCAAGGGGCTATCATGAGTGATAGTGTGTGTAAAATACAGACTAAGCATACAGTATAGAGACTAAGCCCTCAATGGTGTTTCAGTGCAAAACAAAGTGTGATTATGGAATTATTTAAACAATGTCTTCTTGACTTTTATCTTATTTAGTGGTATTTGAGGTTCTCCTTATTTACCAAAGAAGAATGACTTAGATTCACATAAGAAATTATTACTAAAGGCAATTGTAGAAAATTGTTTAACATTTCTTCATTAAAGTTTCATTGTGCATACTTACTTTAGGCATGAATTTGAAATTGTCTATGTAGTGGGAACCTTTGCTTCTCTATTTTTAGGGAAGAATTATTCCATATCACATATGTGCCAATTCACGGCTTAAACATCTTTTATCAGAACTGAAAGTATTTTGAGGTTTTATATCCCAAGGGTTTACAAGAGAAGGGGTGAGAAGCAGCTGAGCAGGGAGTTGAAGAATGAATGCTGACTAATTGTCCCATTTATGCTGCTTATTCACTGGCAACCAAGTAGCTCTACTTTTAATTTTATTCTCTATTCTTATACAACCAAAGAAGCAGTAGGTTTTGTTTACAGAAAGTGTTCTAGTTAAAAGCAGTTGCAGCTCAGAGAAGAAAAAAAAACACAAGGAGTTAGAAGGTCTCAGAGAAAGGGACAGATTGTATACTGATATATCTGTCCTGTATGATATTTAAGAGCTGCATCTCTGGATCTAGACTTCATGCTGAAGTTGGAATCCTCACTTTTCACTCATATTAGTTCCTGCAGTTTATTAAATCTGTTTCAAGAGTTTTCTCTTGTAAAATAGGAATAGTAATAGTACCTACTTCACTCAATTGTTAGGACTAAATTAGTAAATAATGTATAAAGCAAGTGAAACTGCTTGATACACTATAAATTTTGTAAGATACACTGTCACTTTCTGTACCAAGGGGGAGGAAAATGTGGAGGTATATGTGTCTTAGAATCAATGTAATATAATATTGTTTTTGGGTCCATAAAGTTAATAAGCTTTTCATATAGTGATTCATTTAAAAGCTGTTTAACTTGTTCCTCTGTATTATAGTGCTTATATTTAATTGACTTTGTAAATTAGCAGATATGATAGTGGTACCATGTTTAGGGGAAAAATAGAACTATGCCAAACTGCATGAAAATACTTTATTGACATGAGCTTTATATGTTGTTTCACCAATTTGTATTTTTGTGGGAGAGCTTTTTATTTTGAAATTTATAAGGTATCTTTTGATGTCTAGCCTTTTGTTAGTTTTGAGTGCATTTGCATACATTTCTAATGCATTAATAATTGTAGTTTTTAGTTACATACTCTAGATCCTGCAGAATTCTAAAGTGTTTTCCAGATTTTCAAAGACAATATATTGTGTTCAGTAGTAGCACATAGCAGTAAAAATAATGGACTCTGGGGGCTCTGTTAACAATGGGGTGGGATAGGGAGGGAGGGAGGGAGCATACATATACCTATGGCTGATTCATGTTGATACTTGGCAGAAAACAACAAAATTCTGTAATGCAATTATCCTTCAAATAAAAAAAAAAAGCAAAGATTTTGAAGTTTAAAAAAAAATGACAGTTTCTAGAGTCACATTGCCTGTTTTCAAAATCTTAATTCAGTCACTTATTAATCTCAAGTCGCTTTGCCTCTCTGTGCCTTTGTTTTCTCATCTGTAAAATGGGGAAATTAATAGCTCCTACTTTACAGAGTTGAAGTGCACATAAAAGTGCTTAGAATAGTGACACATAGTAAGCACAATGTGTTTGCTATTTTTAAATTAATTTTATTCTTGCATTCTAAGTGCTTTTTATAGTTCTGATCAGTTTTATTAACTAGAATCCTTAGTAAACCAGATCTTTCTATTTTTTTTTTTTTTTTACTCTTTTAAGATTATAAAGACAAACAGACCCAGGGCCATTTAACATAATATAGAGAACAGTCTGTATACCCCAGAGGTCCTAATGTGAATATGATAATGAATATAATAATAACAACATAATTATCAAAAGGTTAAGGAATGGTACTAATTCAAGAATATGTAGTAAGTTAAAAAATCTTTTAATAATGAGAAAGGAAAGTTTTATCACTTGAAGGTATAAACTTCAATTCATCTCCAGATTTTCTTATATGAAACCATGCTGGTGTTGGGTAATTAAGATATTATGTTAAAATTTGGAAGTTGATGTTAGTCTATTATTGTTTTATATATCTATGTGTTATTTTGCATTATAAGTTATAAATGAATTTATTTACTTTCTTAAATTGATTCTTGTAATTTAAATAATATACATATAGAATTTTTTAAAAACATCGTATTAGAAGCCTTGAAGCTAAGTAAAACACCCCCTCCTGTTGCAAGCTTACCATCTTCCACAGTAGTCTGCAGGGGCAGTCACTTTGCATTCTTGGAGCTGTTCCTCGTGGTATTTCCATGTTTTAAAATAACACTTTAAAGCTGTTCTTTATTGATTTATCAGTTTTTCTTATCAATTACTTCTTGTTATTATTTGGGAATTTACTATTCTTATATTATCATCTCATTGTTTCAATATACTTATACAGTAATTACTCTGTTTTCTCAACATACTTATCCAATTAATAAGTTGTGTTAAATCACTATTGTTTCTTTCTGAGCAAAGTGATGTGTTATGATTGTTTCTTTTCTCTTATAACTTTTTCTTTTGGGGGAGAGTTAATAATAATCTTATTTTTATTTGCTCACTTTTTGTGTACTACTGTTTTTTGGGTGCTCAAACATGGTTTCAGACTCTGTTATCAAATTTGCTTTTATTTGGGGAAACTTTTCCATCATGATCTGTTCTACAATCCAGCTTGGTTGCTTGCTGCACCTAGTGCCTAGAGGACATGTTGGGACTTCCCCTGGCTGTTCTGTGTTAGATCCTTTATATCCTGAGTCCCACCCTTTCCTTCCCCCTTTTCCTCCTTTATTTTATAGAGGTATATTTTCTGATGCTTCCTGATAAAGAGGTCATAAAAGTTTGCTTACTTGAAAATATCTTCTTCACATTTGGTTGAGTATTAGCTTATGTGTGTAATTGTAGACTTTACCTTTTCCTCAGAATTGTGAAAATATTGCTAACTTCTCTTATTTTTTGTTCTCTATCTCTAGTCATAGGACATGTGTTTGTCAGGATTTGTTTTCTCTTCTTTTAAAAATTTGTCTTTATATTCTACTTACTGGGAAATTTTCTAGGTGTTCTCTTTCACTGAATGTTTTGTTTCAGCAGATTTTATTTTTATTAAGAAACAGCTCTTACTGTTTCTCTAATTATTCAATTTTTTTACACAGTACATTCTTCTTATTTTTCGGCTGTAACTATCCTTTATTATGTCTGAGGATGGTAATAATTTTTTAAGGTCTCTTCAGCTCTTTGTATTTCCTCTGAGTACTTTTTTCTTGTTTGTTTACTTTGGTTTTAGTCTTTCATGTTGGAGACTTTTCTGAAAGCCTAGACTTAATGAGGTGCTACGGATTTAGTTGGAAGCTGTGTGTCTAGAGGCAGGAATTGTTTTCTGGATGGCTTCATTAGAGTAATCAAGCAAACAGCCAATATTAATCTTGGGAGATCTGAGATTGTGGTATCTATATCTCATTTCTGGGGTCTTAAAGGTTCTCCAGTGAATTTTCAAGTATTCTTTCTTGGATAGTTTACATCTGTCTGCCAGCAATGAAGAACCAGTTCAGATCCAGCTGAACCTTGTCCTTTCACTCCTGTCTACATTATACTTGGCATTTCCAAGTGAGGAAGATCTCTATTTCAAGATACCCTCTGGAAGATACAGATCTTCTAGAGGCCAAAGAGGACATGTGGAATGAGATGGTTAACCTATGTGTAGAAATGTTGTCTATGTAGCCTTCTAGAGAATCCCTCAGTATTCAGTTCTTATGTTCTCCAGCCTGAGGTTTCATTAGGCAGATTATCTTCTTATATTCTCCTCCTTTTCTGCTACTTAGCTTTCTGGATCCTGTGCTGTGCTGAATCAGTCACTAGTCTTTTGCCTCAGTTTTTCATTTTCCAAAACTTTGTATTTGTTGTTGTCTTTTCTGCCATTCTCTTTGTCCTTCAGTTTTGTACTTTTTTGTTATCTTAATGGAATTTCAGAAGGAAGCATCCTTAATTCGCCATACTTAACCATAACAATAATGATAATAATAAGACTTGCTCTATATATTTTAATATTAATTTTGTTTTAATCTTTGAACAAATCCCATTAGAAAGGCACTGCCAGTATCCTCATTTACAGATAAGGGAACAAAATGATAAGTTGCCCAACATCACATGATTAATAAACAACAGATAGATATGAATCTACAGACTTACTTTCTAGAACCTGAGGTTGATACTTCATCATTATAGACTAGAAATCTACAATATGTTTCCATGACCTCTAGGATTACTTTAGCATACAGCTTAAAACTCACTTTACATAAGACAAATAACTAGATTTTCATATATCTGGGCTTCCCTGGTGGCTCAGAGGTTAAGGCGTCTGCCTCCAGTGCAGGAGACCCGGGTTTGATCCCTGGGTTGGGAAGATACCCTGGAGAAGGAAATGGCAATCCACTCCAGTATTCTTGCCTGGAGAATCCCACGGACAGAGAAGCCTAGTAGGTTACAGTCCACTGGGTTGCAAAGAGTCGGACACGACTGAGCGACTTCACCTCACCTCAGATTAGAAGAAAACCTTGTATCTTATAAATATGTATACACATATACACCCCACAGGCCAACATGGAAATCATTACCTATTACTATGTGAAGAATAATTTTTTGGTAATACAAAACTTTAAGCTATTAGTTACCACTTAATGCCGTTCTCCTAAGTAAAAGTTTTAAATGCTATTTACTGTCTGAACTAGCGCACAGTGTTCTGCACATTAAGTATAATTAAATAAAATCAGAGAACTGATAAATTTTAGTTGATCTTATTAAAATTTTTGTTAAAATTTTAAGAAGAATAGAAATACAAGATTTGTTTACAAGATTACAAATAAATAAAATTTTTGTTTCTTTAAAAATACTGTGGCCAAACACGTGAAATTTAAAATAAACAGTTCTACTTTGAGTGTCACCAATTAAAAATAGATCTTCTTTAATACAGTTTGGTTTCTTTTACGATAATAATAAATCATTTCTATTTTGTATAATTTTTCTATCTTTCTATTTCTTCAGTGTAGACAGAAACCTATTGCCTTCCTGCTGAGAATATAATTTCTGAATCTAGGCGATGTACTGTCAGCACAGTGAAGCAGGAAATTATTCTCCTGTGTCAGCTGCTGCTGTTAAAGAATAAAGAAAGTTTGGGATAGGATGCATTTCTATTATCTGTACTCACAAATCTCATATGACATGCAAATAGATTTTAATTCAGCAGAGTTCAAAGTATTTTGTGACAAAAGATACTCCCTGCTCTTGGTTCTTTCTCTACTCCCTCTAAAAATCCCAAGTGTATTTCAAAATTCTATTCTTTAATGTCTGTTTCAGTGGAAGTAGTCATCAAATTTATTCCACTTACTCAAGTCATAGAGCATGTGGAAATGATGCTCTTTAGGACACTGGGAATATTGGTATATTAAACTTAATAATTATAGTAGCAGCATTGATAATGCTACTAATAGCTAATAGTTATATGGAACTCAGTATGAGCCAGAGACAGCTTTGTCTCTACATGCTTTCCACATATTGAATTAGTTCAAACAACAATTCTGTGAAGAAAAGACAGCACAAAAGATTAAATGATTTGCTGACAGCATGTATGTATGCAGCATGCAGGTATGTATAGTATATGTAGTCACGTGTATATAGCATATACATGCATGTAAGTTTATGTATGCATATGCATACATGTATACATGCCTCAGTTCAGTTCAGTTCAGTCACTGAGTCGACTCCACTCTTTGTGACCCCCATGAATCACAGCATGCCAGGCCTCCCTGTTCATCATTATCTCCCAGAGTTCATCCATCGAGTCCGTGATGCCATCCAGCCATCTCATCCTCGGTCATCCCCTTCTCCTGCCCCCAATCCCTCCCAGCATCAGAGTCTTTTCTAGTGAGTCAACTCTTCTCATGAGGTAGCCAAAGTACTGGAGTTTCAGCTTTAGCATCATTCCTTCCAAAGAAATCCCAGGATTGATCTCTTTCAGAATGAACTGGTTGGATCTGCTTGCAGTCCAAGGGACTCTCAAGAGTCTTCTCCAACACCACAGTTCAAAAGCATCAATTCTTTGGCGCTCAGCCTTCTTCACAGTCCAGCTCTCGCATCCATACATGATCACAGGAAAAACCATAGCCTTGACTAGATGGACCTTAGTCGGCAAACTAATGTCGCTGCTTTTGATATGCTATCTAGGTTGGTCATAACTTTTCTTCCAAGGAGTAAGCGTCTTTTAATTTCATGGCTACAGTCAACATCTGCAGTGATTCTGGAGCCCAAAACAATAGTCTGACACTGATTCCGTTGGTTCCCCATTTATTTGCCATGAAGTGATGGGACCAGATGCCATGATCTTCGTTTTCTGAATGTTAAGCCAGCTTTTTCACTCTCCTCTTTCACTTTCATCAAGAGGCTTTTTAGCTCCTCTTCACTTTCTGCTATAAGGGTGGTATCTTCTGCATATCTGAGGTTATTGATTTTTCTCCCAGCAATCTTAATTCTAGCTTGTGTTTCTTCCAGTCCAGCGTTTCTCCTGATGTACTCTGCATGTAAGTTAAATAAGCAGGGTGACATTATACAGCCTTGATGTACTCCTTTTCCTATTTGGAACCAGTCTGTTGTTCCGTGTCCAGTTCTAACTGTTGCTTCCTGACTTGCATACAGATTTCTCAAGAGGCAGGTTAGGTGGTCTGGTATTCCCATCTCTTTCAGAATTTTCCACAGTTGATTGTGATCCACACAGTCAAAGGCTTTGGCATAGTCAATAAAGCAGAAATAGAGGTTTTTCTGGAAAACTCTTGCTTTTTCCATGATCCAGTGGATGTTGGCAATTTGATCTCTGCTTCCTGTGCCTTTTCTGAAACCAGCTTGAACATCAGGGAGTTCACAGTTTACGTATTGCTGAAGCCTGGCTTAGAGAATTTTGAGCATTACTTTACTAGCATGTGAGATGAGTGCAATTGTGCGGCAGTTTGAGCATTCTTTGGCATTGCCTTTCTTTGGGATTGGAATGAAAACTGAGCTTTTCCAGTCCTGTGGCCACTGCTGAGTTTTCGAAATGTGCTGTCATATTGAGTGCAGCACTTTGACAGCATCATCTTTCAGGATTTGAAATAGCTCAACTGGAATGCCATCACCTCCACTAGCTTTGTTTGTAGTGATGCTTTCTAAGGCCCACTTGACTGCACATTCCAAGATGTGTGGCTCTAGATTAGTGATCACATCATCAGGACTATCTGGGTCATGAAGATCTTTTTTGTACAGTTCTTCTGTGTATTCTTGCCACCTCTTCTTAATATCTTCTGCTTCTGTTAGGTCCATACCATTTCTGTCCTTTATTGAACTCATCTTTGCATGAAATGTTCCCTTGGTATCTCTAATTTTCTTGAAGAGATCTCTAGTCTTTCCCAATCTTTGTTTTCCTCTATTTCATTGCATTGATCGCTGAGGAAGGCTTTCTTATCTCTTCTTGCTATTCTTTGGAACTCTGCACTCAGATGCCTATATCTTTCCTTTTCTCCTTTGCTTTTTGCTTCTCTTCTTTTCACAGCTATTTGTAAGGCCTCCCCAGACAGCCATTATGCTTTTTGCATTTCTTTTCCATGGGGATGGTCTTGCTCCCTGTCTTCTGCACAGTGTCACAAACTTCATTCCACAGTTCATCAGGCACTCTATCAGATCTAAGACCTTAAATCTATTTCTCACTTCCACTGTATAATCATAAGGGATTTGATTTAGGTCGTACCTGAATGGTCTAGCGGTTTTCCCTACTTTCTTCAATTTAAGTCTGCTCTTGCAGGTATACATGCCTATGTATATCTATACACTTAGGTATATGTGTGTGTGTGTATATACACACAAACCCATGTAAATATATTTTGTCTATAAAGTTAGAGGCAAGGATAGGTTTTGCTTAGTCCGCTCCCAAGGTCTGCCCAATTAGCTATTAGTTGTACTAATTGAGTAGTCTCATATGGGTAATGTGTAGGAATTATCAAATATTAAAAATTAGGTGAAAATCTTAAAATCTGTCAGTTTTATCCCTTAGTCTAATTTTTCCATGAATTGAGAAAAGACTGCTGTTACATAATTTTCATCTCCAAAATGTTTCAGGAGCTTGTATTAGATAAAACACCACTTTATTGGGCAGTCTCTACTCTGCGTCTTTACATGGCATAGACAGCAAATTTCTGTTTCCTTATCCAATAAAGTTTTGATTTTACTAAATTATCACAATGAATGATTTCAGTATTAAATCTCTATAGCTTTGTGGTATAAGAAATTATAATGCTCATTCTTTTTACATTTGATGAAATTATTAAAGACATGTATTATTAAAATGACAAATTATATTCTAGACATCGTAAGGAGCTCTGGCAAATTCATGTACGTTTTTGTCAGCCTTAAAGTGGAGATGGTCTTAGAGTCATGACAAAGCCTATATTTATTTTTAGTGTCATTATAAGACATAAATTGGTATATGATCTCTCTTAAATATCATTCTTAGATATTTAAATTTGGAAATACTAAGAACAGTTGATAATAAGATAGTCTCAAATAGAAACCTTTTACATCATATAAAAATGATATTAAAATTCATAGTTATCCTATATTTTAAAAAATGGACATGCAGTATCCTTTAGGAGTATGGATAGATCTACACCCTTTAGAAAAATAGCCACTTTTGTTTTAACTAATAGGGTAGGAAACTGTTTCCTTCTCTTGTGAAAATCATCTCCTAGTTAATTTAGAATTTCCCTGTTTCTGTACATTTTCCATTGCATCTAAGTAATTTGCATGCTGTGTAGGCAGGGAGGGAAAACTTATCCTTGAATTCTTTTAGTCAGAAGTTTTCTGTTTCAGTTTGCTGAAACAATATTACTTGGTTCCATGCTAACATCATCAGGTAAGCTGGGGAATTTTAGGATGACTAAAGTAAGTATATCATAAATACAAAGAATAATAACGTTAAACTCTTAATACTGTTATATCCATGGCTTTATCTGGGTTCCTGAAATTAAAATAGCACGTTGTTAAACTTAACAAAATATCTTGGCCTATTTAAAACTTGTTACCTACTTACAACTTTCCTATATATAGATTATAATTTTATTGAGCTTTATGGCATGAATTGCCTTTATAAACTAACATGCCCTGTGATCCTAGAAACTTAAAATATTACTTGCATGTGATGACAGCAAGTTTGGGTAGCTGAGTGTTTAGATTTATTTCTTACTTTGAATGTATGGAATTCTTCTTAGGCTCTGTGCAAGTAGCCTGAAAAAGAAGCTTTACACTGAAAATGTGTTTTGTTTTTGGTAAAGCTATAAAATAGCTTTACAGAAAAATGTCATTGGAAAAATGAAAAACAAATCTTACTTTGATAAAATCATTTCATATTAGCCATTGTAACAGTGTTACCATTGTTTCTCTATCTGCATTGTACCTAAGTCACCATATTTAAAAATCATATAATATCTTTTTATAATTTACTTTCATGACCATTGCATAAAAAATTGTCACCATTTGCACTTAGATTTTGGGGGGCTATTTCTGTTTCCAGGTAATTATCCTAAACATTTTTACTTGTTGACCTCATTAATAGAACATCTACTTAAAAAATAATAATAGTCTGCATTTCTTAGAGCAGTTTTGGCGGTAGTGGTGGTTCAGTTGCTAAGTCATGTCCATCTCTTACAACTTCATGAACTGTAGCCTGCCAGGCTCCTCTGTCCCAGAAATTCTCCAGGAATACTGGAAGGGGTTGCCATTTCCTTCTCAAGGGGTTTTTCTCCACACAGGGATTGAACCCAGGTCTTCTGCATTGCAGATGGATTCTCATTGGCTGAGCTACCAGGGAAACCCAGAGCAGATTTAGTCTTACAGAAAAATTTAGTAGACAGTCCAAGGGAGTTGCCATATGCAGTTGACTCTTCATATTCGCTACTAGTGTCCCAGGTGACACAGTTGGTAAAAAAAAAAAAAAAAATCCGTCTATCAGTACAGGAGATGCCAGAGATGTGGGTTAGATCCTTGGGTCAGGAAGATTCCTTGAAATAGGAAATGGCAGCCCACTCCAGTTATCTTGCCTGGAAAATTCCATGGACAGGGGAGCCTGGTGAGCTATAGTCCATGGGGTCACAAAGAGTCAGACACAACTGAGCATACATACAACTAAGCACTTTATACCCACAGGTTCTAAAGCCTTGGATTCAAACAACCAAGGGTTGAAAATATTTTGGAAAAAACATCCAGAAAGTTCCGAAAAGAAAAAATTCGAATTTGTTGTGTGCTGGCAAATAGTTACATAGAATTTACATAGCATTAGGTATTCGAAGTCCTGATCGGGCTGATGGCTTAGCGGGTAAAGATATAAAGAATCCTATGGTAGCTCAGCTGGTAAAGAATAATCCATTGTCTGTAATGTGGGCGTTCAGTCTCTCAGTCATTTTCAACTCTTTTTTACCCCATGGACTGCAGCATGCCAGGCTTCCCTGTCCATCACCAAATCCCAGAGCTTTCTCAAACTCATGTCCATTGAGTAGGTGATGCCACCCAACCATCTTATCCTTTGTTGTCCCCTTCTCCTGCCTTCAGTCTTTCTCAGAATCAGAGTCTTTTCCAGTGACTCAGTTCTTCACTTCAGATGGCCAAAGTATTTGTTCTTCAGCATCAGTCCTTCCAGTGAATATTCAGGACTGATTTCTTTTAGGATTGGCTGGTTGGATCTTGTGGTCCAAAGGACTCTCACGAGTCTTCTCCAACACCACAGTTCAAAATCAATTCTTCAGGGCTCACCTTTCTTTTTTTTTAATATAAATTTATTTATTTTAATTGGAGGTTAATTACTTTACAATATTGTATTGGTTTTGCCATACATCAACATGAGTCCGCCACAGGTATACATGTGTTCCCCATCCTGAACCCTCCTCTCTCGTCCCTCCCTGTACCATCCCTCTGGGTCGTCTCAGTGCACCAGCCCCAAGCATCCAGTATCATGCATCGACTGTCAAATCCATACACGACTAGTGGAAAAATCATAGCTTTGACTATATGGACCTC
Organism: Nanger dama; assembly: GCA_917880005.1. Taxonomy (NCBI): domain Eukaryota; kingdom Metazoa; phylum Chordata; class Mammalia; order Artiodactyla; family Bovidae; genus Nanger; species Nanger dama. Next base: position 20,794,134 of record CAKJTW010000038.1, read on the forward strand.
TGTTGGCAAAGTAATGTTTCTGTTTTTTTAATATGCTGTCGAGGTTGGTCATAGCTTTTCTTCTAAGGAGCAAGTGTCCTTTAATTTCATAGCTGCAGTCACCATCTACAGTGATTTTGGAGCCCCCCAAAATGAAGTCTCTCACTGTTTCCGTTGTTTCCCCATCTATTTGCCATGAAGTGATGGGACTGGATGCCATGATCTTCGTTTTCTGAATGTTGAGTTTTAAGCCAACTTTTTCACTCTCCTCTTTTACTTTCATCAAAAGGCTCTTTAGTTCTTCACTTTCTGCTATAAGGGTGGTGTCCTCTGTATATATGAGGTTATTGATAGTTCTGCTGGCAATCTTGATTCCACCTTGTGCTTCATCTAGCCTGGCATTTCACATGATATACTCTGCATATAACTTAATAAGCAGGATGATAATATACAGCCTTGATATACTCCTTTCCCAATTTGGAACCAATTTACAATGCAAGAGACTCTGGTTCAACTCCTGAGTCAGGAAGATCCCCTGGAGAAGGGGTAGGGTACCCACTCCAGTATTTTTGGGCATCCCTTGTGCCTCAGCTCGTAAAGAATCCGCCTATAATGCAGGAGGCCTGGGTTCAATCCCTGGGTTAGGAAGATCCCCTGGAGAAGGGAAAGGTTACCCACTCCAGTATTCTTGCCTGGAGAATCCCCATGTACAGAGGAGCCTGGTGGGCTACAGTCCATGGGGTCGCAAAGAATCGGACACGACTGAGCGACTGAGCACAACACATACACTGTTCAGGAGACACAGCAGACACAGGTTTGATCCCTGGATCAGGAAGATCCCCTGGGGGTGGAAATGGCAGTCAGTTTCAGTATTCTTGTCTGAAAAATCCCATGGACAGAGGAGCCTGGCAAGCTCCAGTCTGTGGGGTCACAAAGAGTAGGATATAACCAAGCGACTCAGCACACAAGTATTATAACTAATACAGAGATATTTAATGTTTATGGGAGGATTGCATAGAGTATATGCCAGTACTGTACAATTTTAGGAAATGGCAACCCACTCCAGTGTTCTTGCCTGGAGAATCCCAGGGACGGGGTAGCCTGGTGGGCAGCCGACTATGGGGTTGCACAGAGTAAGACACTTAAGTGACTTAGCAGCAGCAGTACAATTTTATATAAGGCACTAGAGCATCCTTGGATTTTGGTGTCTGCAGGAATCGGGGCCAATTTCCCATGGACACTGAGGGTTGACTCTACTTTTTTATTGTCCTTACTTCTGCCCCCCACCCCACCCCACCCTGGCACACAGTTTTTTCTTACTAACATCTGACATTAGTATGATACATTAAGATTCAGTGTGGTACATTAATATGATACATTAAAATTTTAGTGTCTTTACAAATGTATAATGATATGTATCCATCACTGCAATGTCATACATAACAACCTCACTGTCCGAAACACCTGTGTTCTACCTCATCCCCCTTTGCTTCCCCATGCATCTCGTGCACATGTGGCAAATCCCTTCAGTCCTGTCCTACTCTGCAACCCCATGGACTGTAGCCCACCAGGCTCCTCTGTCCATAGGATTTTCCAGGCAAGAGTACTGGAGTGAGGTGCTGTGCCCCTCAGGGGATCTTCCCAGCCCAGGGGTTGGATCCACATCTCCTGTGGCACCTGCATTGCAGGTGGATTCTTTACCCCTGATCCACTGAGGAACTCCCCCATGCATCTCTGGCAACCATTCATCTTTTCACTGTATGTATAGTTTTGCCTTTTCCAGAATGTCATATGCTTGGAATTATAGAATATGTAGCCTTCTTCAGACTGGCTTTTTTTCATCTTGTAATATGCATTTAAGCTGTCCTTATGTCTTTTTTGTGGTATAATACCTAATTTCTTTGTCTGCAATAAGGAGATACCACAGTTTGTTTATTCATTTACCTAGTTGAACACCATGACTGCTTCCAGGTTTTGACAATTATGAATAAAGCTGCTATAAACATTTGTGTGTAGGATTTTTTGTAGATATGAGTTGTAGCTCATTTGCGTAAATGCCAAGGAGTGTGGTTGCTGAATCATATGGTAAGAGGATGTTTAGTTTGAAACAAACTGCCAGACTGTTTTCCAAATTGGCGGCACTGTTTTCCATTCCACTAGCAGTGCATGAACGTTCCTGTTGCTCTACATCCTCAGTAACGTTTGGTGTTGTCAGTATTGCAGGTTTTAGCCATTCTAATAGGTGTGTAGCGGTATCTCATGGTTGTTTTACTTTGCAGTTCCCTAATTACTTACTGTTATATCCCCATCAAATCTATATCTTGAATTTCTAATCCTCTAGTACTTCATGACCTTACGCCTTTATATGGAGTTAGGATCTTTACAGAGTTAATCAAGTTAAAGTGAGGTCATTACAGTGAGTCCTAATCCAATATGACTGGTGTCCTTATAAAAACGGGAGATTTGAGCACAGATATGCATACAGGGGGCATGCCTTGGGAACGTTAAGACTGCCATCTGTGGGCCAACGATTGAGCCCTGGAATCCTCCCCGCACAGCCCTCAGAAGGAACTAGCCCTGCCAACACCTTGATTTCAGACTCTGGCCTCCCAAACTGTGAGATGATTAATTTCTGTTATTTAAGTCCTCCAGTTATGGCAGCCCTGACAAACTAACACACATTTGATTGATGTTCTACATCTTTTCACATGCTCATAGGTCATCACTTTATTGTTTTGGTAAGGTGTCTTTTCAGACCTTTGGCCCATTTTTTAAATTGAATTCATTTTCTGGTTGTTGAGTTTTTTGTTTTTTTAGATTACTAGTCCTTTATCATATATGTGTTTTCTAAATAATGTCTCCCTATCTGTAGCTTGTTTTTTCATTCTCTTAACGGGCTGCTTTGTTTTTGCCAAGCAAAAGTTTTTAATTTTAATGAAGAACAATTGATGAATTATTTTCTTTTATGGATTGTGCTTTGGGTGTTGTATCTGAAAAGTTATTGTCAATTCCAAGTCCACCTAGATTTTTCTCCTATGTTATATTCTGGGAGGTTTATAGCTTTGTCTTTTTCTGCTTTGAGCTCATTTTTAATAAAAGGTTTATTGTCTGCATCTAGATTTTTTTTTTTTTGATATGGATGTCCAGTTAGGCCAGCACCATTTGTTGAGAAGATTATTCTTTCTCCATTGACTTTTATTTGCTTCTTTGTCCAAGATCAGTTGACTGTATTTGTAGAAGTTTGTTTGGGGACTCTTTATTCTCTTCCGTTGATCAGTTTTTCTATTTTTTCTGTTCTTTGACTGATATCAAACAGTCTTGAATAGTTACTTTATAGTTAAAGTCTTTTTCTTTTACACCAGTGATTAGAATGTTTAATAATAAAATATTCATATGTCACTTTACACAAAAGATCCTAAAACATGTGTAACAAAAATAAACAAAAAGACAATCTTGTTTGTGAGATCTCCAAATGGCAATTTCACTATCTGGACCTCAGCTGGGTTTTAGGTTGTATGTATAGTTACTGTGTGTGTGTGCTTAGTTGCCCAGTCGTGTCTGACTCTTTGCGATCCCATGGACTGTAGTCTAGCAGGCCTGTCTGTCCATGGGAATTTCCAGGCAAGAGTACCTGAGTGGGTTGCCATTTCCTTCTCCAGGAATTTAGGATAACTGATTGTAAAATGAATAGGACCATTACACAAGAAATTATAAACATGAGTGTAATACGATCCTATGTGCTCTAAAAGTGTGACATTTAAACAGAATTATTATGTATTATTTAGTCATGTAAACTCCTGATACCTTAATTTATTTTAAAAGATATAGCTGTTTTCAGAGAATTCCTATTTTAATTTGAATATTAAATAAGTGGAAAATTTAGGGGACAGCCCAAAGTTATTAAGATATAAATCAAGGCAGAATATACTTTAAAATTGTGTATCAGGTTACTCCAATATGAATATCAAAAATGTTCCTTTAAAACAAACATTTTAAACTCTTGTTTTCTTTTCTTTTGTGCTTTTTCCTTCTGAGGATCGTTTTTGTCTTCAAGCTGCTAAGTTTGGTATCCGATTTATGGGATTTTGCTTTTTAGTTTCTATACAACCTAGTATTATCTACAAATGTATATAATATTTATATTTGTTAGTCTTTATAATAAGACAGTATTATTTACAAATGTTCAAAATAACTTTTATACACAAGGAAATCTAAATAATTCCTTGTGAAAAACTCCTAGTCATATAATTACTAGTTCTTAAGAATAAGAAATTACTTCTTAAGAAGTAATATGGTTATACAAGTATTCAAACTGAATATTTTAGAGAGATGAAAGCAAATAAATCATTTACTAGCTCATTGATGTTAACCATTTCATAATACAGTATGGCTTGAGATGACGGGGATGGAGAGTTAAGTGGGAATGCAAACATGAAGTTTTTTTATTTTTCTCCTATCTCACCTTTGTTTGGGCTTCCCTGATGGCTCAGAGGTGAAAGCGTCTGCCTGCAATGCGGGAGACCTGGGTTCAGTCCCTGGGTCGGGAAGATCCCCTGGAGAAGGAAATGGCAACCCACTCCAGTATTCTTGCCTGGAGAAGCCCATGGATGGAGGAGCTTTGTAAGCAACAGACCATGGGGTCGCAAAGAGTCACGACTGAGCGACTTCACTTTTTGACCTTTGTTTATGATTGGTCAAATCAGTTTTTTGTTTGTTTCTTTACTCCAGGGAAATGTTAAAGCTTTCTGGACACGTCAGAAAATCAATTTAGTCTGACTTTAGTAAAGTCAGTTTAATCTGACTTAGTTTGAATTTTACACATTTATTTATTTATTTATTTTTATTTTACTTTATAATACTGTATTGGTTTTGCCATACATTGACATGAATCCGCCAAAACAGCTTTTCCCCTTCTACTCGGTGCTGCTTAGACTGTAGCGTGGAAGAGGTTGAATCTAGTCATTCAGGCTGCTCATTCCAGTAAGGAGAGAGTGATCTGCTGTTTCTTTTATATTCCTGTTTGTCCTCCTGAGTGTTGGTGCTTGGAGGAGGAGAGGTAAACAGGGAAAAGATGCCCCTAATTAAGTGGCGCATCTTTTATTTTCTCTTATTTCTGATCATCTGAATAACCCTCATGCATTTTGCAGGGAAAGAGGCAAATACTACTCTTGATGTGTCATATGTGTTAAACTTTTTTGGGGGTGAGATATTTTTGAAATGTCACACTATCCAGTTTGTCTTTTTCTACTCTTCTCCGTTTTCCTTCTCCAGTATGCACCCAGGCGCAATGGGATACCCATTGTCTAGAGGCAATAATCCAACTACTTCGATAGCCTCACTCTTTGCTGTTTTAAATAGTGACTTCAGTTCTCTCTATCTGTTTTCCATTCCAGATCTGTTTTTCCACCTCCTCATATAGGCATGGCTAAGGGGGTATGAGCATGGGATAATAAGCAAGTCTAAACATAAGCATTTCCATTCATGCCCATCTTTCGGCTCTTGGAAATAGTGCTGTCCAACTACATTAAGTCAGTGAAGCAGACTCTGATGATTGACTCACTCAAGATGGGCAGAGGTAGGCGGTTTGGAGTAAAGAGAAACTAAACTTGTTTAGTGGAGAAGGAAATGGCAACCCACTCCAGTATTCTTGCCTGGAGAATTGCAGGGATGGGGGAGCCCAGTGGGCTGCCGTCTAAGGGGTCGTACAGAGTCGGACATGACTGAAGCGACTTAGCAGCAGCAGCAGCAGCAGCAAACTTGTTTAGACTGTCTTTTAAATGTGAAACACTTGAGTGGTGATTTTTGGTTCAAAGTCATGGATTGTAATGCCAATTTCTGTCTATGGGAGAAGTCTCACCTGGTAGTCTGTTAGGTAAATTTTCTCAAAGTCTTGCTGATACTTCATTCTTGTTGTCTGTCATCAGTTCTACCACAGCAGCTAGTATGAGCCTTTTTTAAAAAAAAATTATTTGTTTTAATTGGAGGTTAATTACTTTACAGTATTGTATTGGTTTTGCCATACATCAACATGAATCCGCCACTGGTATACACGAGTTTCCCATCCTGAACCCCCCTCCCTCCTCCCTCCCTGTACCATCCCTCTGGGTGTGAGCCTTTTAAAAGACTGAACAGGTTATATCTCCTAGTCAAGTTACTGCAGTAGCTTTCTCTAAGAGTTAAAAATGTAAAGTCCTTATATTATCCCATGTTAAAACTTGATCATTTGGCCTACAAGGCCCTACATTATCTCATCATTTGTTCTTCTCTCAGGTCTTTGCTCTTGCTATTCCATCTGTCTTCTGTATTCTTGCCCCATATCATCAGTCTGTGGACTGCTGCCACTTCGTTCTTCACTCATATAAAGCTGCTTCCTTGGGTTTTCTTTGTACACTCTTAAAATAGTGTATTCGTCACTCTTTTCTCATAGCTTGCTTTAGTTTTAGTACATTGGTGAATCATTTTCTTACATTTTATTATATATTTAATGGTTTGTTTAATGTCTGTCTTTTCTATTATCATATAATCAAAGGACAAATCACTGGCTCCTTTGTTCAGTGCTTTGCCCAGTGGCTGAAATGGGACCTGACCCATATGAGAAAATCAACTTTTTGTTGTTGAGTGAATGAATGAATGAAATGCATGCTACATTCTGTACTCAAACTTTAGAAATAGCTTTGATTTATCTTATAATTTTTTACCCTCTTAGTGTTTTTCAAAGTAGTATGCTTTAAAAATTTTTTACAGATCTTTTATCATTCTTAACTGTATATTCCCATTGTTAGCATCCCAGCTGAACCATCTGCACCTCTAGTTCATCTCCCATGCTGCTGATGAAAATGACTTTTATAATAATACTTCTCAAAATGCCACTTATCTAAAATAAAATATTGAAAAATTCCTTAGCATGATTGGGCCTGTCCCTCTTGTCCTTCTCTTCACTGGCCCTTCCGTGTGCTCTATATTCTGTGCTTATCCTTTTCATTGTAGTGCTCTGAATGCTTAGTATGCTTCTCTCCTACTTCTGTGCCTCTCCTTAAAGCCTCTACTGTTTGTTCTTACTGCTATGTATTTTATTGGTGTGTGAACACATAAAATATAACACCTATCATGAGAAGACTCAAGGAAAAGTACTTTACGTTTGAAATGATTGGGAACAAACTATATAGTTGCACTGTATGCCATTATTTCAGATATATTTGCAAGCTTATTCCTTCACGGAGCATCTCTAATACATGGTAACAGTTTATTTGTCAATTTTTAATGGGTGTTTAAAAGTTACAAAACCTTGAAGAGCACCATGCACACTGTTTTGTAATGCTATTTGTAATAACTGTGAATTCATTTTAAAGGTAAGGTTTATCTACATATTGTAACTCTAAAGCTTTTTAAAGGATGTGTATGTATGAATATTTGTTGTATCTCTTACCTCAGAAAATTAAACTAAAAAATGATATATGAAAGTAAAAGTATTTGTATAACCTTTTCAGAAAATGTGTTTCCTTGATAGATTCTTCCAATTTAGATTTTTTTGTTGTTGTTTGAAAGGCCAGACTGATAAAGTGAAATAACTTTATATAAACAATTGAAGCCAATTTTTTTTTTTTCATGTCTGAATCTTTTCCAAGTAAGTACTGTGTCATAGAAGGGACCAGTGTGGCTTTTGGGAAAATGTAGACTCTAGGAATATGTAACAGTGTTCCAAAACTTGTATTTAGCATTTTTGTATCTAAACTAATGCAGAAATGTGTAGCTTGTGATGTTGATCTCTTTTAGAAGACACACCCAAATAAAAGCAGAAGACACAGCTAGGTAAAAGTAATATATTATGAAGTTATGTAGCAGTGAACAAAGATGGGACTCTATAAGGAAGTTTTGTTGGACATAGTACTTTTGAACAGTTACTGCTATTACTGATAATAATAGGTCAATATTAGGTGCTTTCTGTGAGTTATTTCATTTAATGATTGGAACTTCCTTGTGTCTGTTCTTCACTTTACATAATGAGCTGCTCAGATTTAGGAATTTGATTTAAATGACTACTGTTCCTTATTCAATTGAATATCTTCACATTGTTTGCCAGTAGTTCCTTAAACTTTTTGGAAAATCACAGAGCCTTTTGAAAACCTGACAAAAGCCCATTTCCCCTAGGGAAAAAAATATACTTACGCACCTGTATAATATGTCGTTAGCCTGCAATTTTGCAGAATTCCTAGTTTTCCTAATTCCCATACGTAGACCCCAGATTGGGAATCCCTGATCTATGTCTTCTTTTAATAAAGAGATTGGGGAATTCTGCACATTTTCTTCCTTTGCAACCTCTTGTCACTTAAAGGAAATAATATTCCTTTACATTACGACTTATTATAGAAAGAGTTTAAGAAAGCTGAAAGGAAATTGTAAGCTATCTCTGACCTCACTGAATATATACCAAAATAAATCTGTTATGACAAGTGAGATTCAGATAACTTTGATGAAAGAACACTTTTTAATGGTCTGATTTGTTGGACTTTGCATCAAAGCATTCTCAATCTGTTTCAGGAACCTAAACGTGCTGTTTTGAAATAATGTAATCAGTTACCTCTTCAGATTAGCATAAATATGGTAGCTGTGCCTAGAGACAGAAGATTAGAAAATACCTCCCCTCCTAGTGATTCAGTGATACTTCTCAGAGAACAGTTTCTGGATTTTTGTCTTCTGATTCCATCAAAGATAAATCATATAGAAAGGGTTTTGTTTTTGAGTAGAAGTAGGATATAGTAATTATTTTTTGTATTGATGAGCTGAAATTATCATATAATTGGTGAATTCATTGTTTATATGAGCAAAGGAAGATGATGTATTTAGATTCTAATTCATTGCGATTTTGAGGAAGAGAAGTTGTCATTTTCTAATTAGGTCACTTTTAAAGCTCCATTATATGAAAAATAGCCCTTTACAGTTTTTGAGGACTTTTTTTTTTTTTTAATAAAATGTTTAACATGAAGTAATTAAGAATTTCAGAATGTTTTTTCCTTACGGTTCATTTTAGATATTTTCATGTTACTTATGTTTCAGTTTTGATATCTCACTTATTTTGTTTTTTACCCCTTGAATTGTTAGCTAAAGCAAATAAATTGGCCAGAGTAAAGAATCTTACTGTATACATTTAACTGGTTTTAGGAAAATTACTGTAGAAATAATGCTATAAGTCAGTAAACAGTGTTTGGGTTTAATTTTTTAACATATGTTCAGTAATGATACTTAGTTATATTGTGAATTGAATAACTGTATTTTTATTTTTTCCGTCTCATTCTTAACATTCAATTTTTAAGTGAATAGTAGCCTGTCTGTGTAAGGCTCTTGTAACTAAACGATGTATTCTGCTTCGCTGTGGCACAGTTTTCAGACAGCCACTTTGTTGTTAAATGTTTTCATTTTCTATAGTACTTTTCATCCCTGTATATATGTACAGGAGTCACTTCACCCACCACCGAATTGCAGCCACTTCTGGAGGTGGAACGCAGCAACTGTTTAACAGCGCACTTTCCCCTAGGTGCTGACAGCTGTAGAAGAAATTGTACATGGTCCTGTACAGAAGGTATTTCTCCACTGTGCCATCTGCAGAGTGAAACTGACTAGGAGTACTACATAGACTGTAAGTTTCTTGTGTACCCGCCCTAGACTGGAAAACCCAAAACGAGAGAATAACACAAAACTGGGAAGAATCACTGAAAAATGTATTGAGGTCAGTTAAGATTAGTGCTGCTCTCCCTGGCTCTAAATTTTTAAGGTCATCTAATTTGTGATTGGTACTGATTACATAGCAAATAAATGGATGCACTCACTGGAAATTATTATATTCTAAAAGCAAATGTAACTAAAATGCTTTTATAAGTATTTCACTTTTAATGAAACTTGTGAATCTATTAAATAATTTTCAAATGACCAAATCAATATTATAGAAAATTTTTAGAGCTATATTCTTAAAGTAGCAAGTCAACTTATAATTCAGTAAAATATCCTAATTAGTTTTGCTTGCAGTTATCTATGCCTTAGTCTTAATTTAATACTTTCACTCTTTTTGTGAAAGTTTTGCAGCAAAACCAGTTTTTTATGAATGTAGTTTTGATTTTTGTTTTAGAAACATTGTTTAAAAATTTTACCATATTGAAAGAAAGCATGGGAGAAAAGAAATATTTGAACTTCCACTTAGCCTATTTTAGTTGCTCTTTCCCATTTATTTATTTAATAATTCCCCTTTTTTCCTTTTGTAAAAGCAATTTTACAAGAGTGCTGCTTTTGTAAGTTTGGAATGGCTATGCTTTATAGGGTAGGAAAATAACATTAGGACCACTATGTCATTTTAAACCATATGATATGGATTGTTATATTTCATTGTTTTTTTTTTTAGTCAAATAGTATGACTTACTAGTTATATTTCTGTGTATGTTGAGTATCGGTGTATCTATAGACATTTACATGGCAAGAATTAGACTCTTTTAGTCTTAGAAAGTCTTAATCTTATAAAACATAGTGTCTTTTGTTTTAGGTAACTTTAACATATGTGTCATAACTTAAATGATATTTGTGTACATCTCTAAACCTATAGATTCTCAATGAAAGCAGATAAAAGCCTCTCTGGGCCACAGTTTGTTTACTTGTAAAATGAGGTGGGTGGAAAAAACTATTTTCTAGAGACCGTTTCTTTAAATATTTTCTGTTCCACTAAATAGTAAAATTCAGTGTATTCAAAATTGTACCTTACGTTATGTAACCAAGATATTTTGGTTCAAGTGATTTTGTTCTAGTTAGAATTTTATTTGTACTAATTAAATACCAAGTGGTGCTATTTTAGAATCAAATAGGAGGTCTAATTTCGTACAAGATTTTCTACTGTCTCTAATTTTGTAGTGGAGTTACTCCCAATGTTTTGAAATAAAATTTTTTGAGAATAAATACAGCCTGATTTTCATCAGGAAGCATCAAGTATATTAGGAAAAGCTAAACTTGATTTACATTCAGAGAATAATGTACTTAAATATTGCCACTAAACTAACTTTTTAAGGAGATTTTAACCCTTACTTGCATACACTTAATACTTCACTCAGTAGTCAAAACATTAAAAAGTAAACATCAATATTTTTAAAAAATATAGTTTTAGACATAATATACTTGTGTTTCTCTAGCAAGAGTGTATTTTATCAGTATGTGAAATATTTGATTTGCTATAATTGTTTCCTTTGCATTTTCTACATGCAATGTAAGTATTAATCCTATTCATCTTATTAACTGAAGTATTCATACTTGACAGGATAGACCATATGTTTTATATATATATATATATATTATTTTAATGTTTTAGTGAAAAGGTATGAACTATACCTGTAGTGCATATTTGAATAAATATTTTTCAGTTATACAGGATATTTAATTGTTATTTTTTATATATTCTGTGGCTGATGAAATTTAATTAGATTCATATAAAACATATACTTTAATATACTCCCAGTGTATGGTATTTGGAAAAAGGAATTATGTGGAAATTTTCATTTTTAATTTAATATGCTTGTGTACTATTTGAATTTAATGAACATGTACTGCTTGTGCAATCAAAAATAATGTTGGTGTTTTAAGTTCAGTTGTACATTTGAAACATTAGTTTATGTAGAAATTATTCTCATTGCAGAAGGTATCTTATAGATGCCTAATATCTCTATTTAATTTTTTATTTTCCAAAGGGGAGCGTATTATCATATTCTGAATTGTGGTCAGGCATATTAATCTATATTCTCTTCATAATTTTGGAATTCAGAAATAAATACTAAATCAAGAGTAGTTAATCTTAATGAAACCTTTATTTTTTCATTCTCCATTATAATTTTCTATTTGAAATAGGAAAAATGAATCAAATTCATAGATAGTAGGAATTTCTAAATAATTGTATGTGCTTAGACCACCAGCAGTAATGTTCTGGCAATATCTAGTTTTCAATTAGAGATTTTAAAAAGAAATATTAAGACTAGCTGAAGCAATAAGTGAAATCGGTGAGAAAATAAGCTATGGAGCAGTATACTTTGAGTGTGGATTTTAACTTAAACTAATTTTTCAAAACACACATTTTAAAAGAATTTCAATACATATTTTAGTTTCTCAGATACTCTCCTCAGTTTTACAAAGTACATGCTCTATATTTTGGATTAGAGATATTTTTAGATCCATCCCAAACATATTTTTAAAAGTTATTTGACTTACCAAACTTTTGTGATACTATAGGGAGTTAAAAAACTTTCAAATGTTTTATTGTGAATAATGGGGAAATGATTTTGTAATTTGCACAGTTCTTTTTATTCTAAATGGTTTAAATTTGTGTTACTTCATTTAATAAACTTTTGTATTCATACATTATTTATTTTCTGTCATCCAAAATATAATTATGTTTCCAGAAAAATACATGCAGTCTGAATGTACATGTTTTAGAAATAAATGAGAAAACATCTTTTCCCAGATAACCTTTGGCAAATATATGGAGATAAAATCCTCATAGAATGACCTCAAGCTTTGCTATATCTTATTTTATATAAATTCCTGCCTGTTTTATGAATTCTGCAGGTATTTATCAGTATAAATTGAATTGGTTGACTATTTTAAATGTTTAAGTTTGCTTGAAGAACTATTTATGCCACAGGTTTTAATGCAGAATTTAATAAGCCTTCTTGTTTTTAAAAAATTTTAACTCTGAAATTTAAATGAGTTGTGGGTAAAACTTGTGATGTGTATATGTGTATGCATGTTTGTGTGTGTGTATCCATGTAGTTCTAATGTATTTTCTGAAGTGTGGTTGGAATACTGATCACCACTTTGTAGCTATTTATTCAAGTGTTACTTGCTTAAGAAATTTAAAGGTTTCCCCCTACCCCAGCCTGTTAATTGAAAATCATTACACCTACCTCACAGGGTTGTTGTGAGGAAAAAACAAGCATGTGAAAGAGTTCTTAGTGTATACTAGACATGCAGTATATGAAAAATGAATGTTACTAAAACCTTTCAGTGGCCTCCATTGTTCTTTAGAGAAAATCCAGATTCCCTGTCCAGGCATGTGAACTGGCTCAACGTTATTTCTTCCTGCATGTATTGTTTGCTTGATTGATTGATACTGAACTTACAATTCCCAGAATATGCTGTGCTTTCATTGTGCCTTTGCCTGCCTGCAGCATTCTTTCCAGCCACTCACATACCCCTTTATCCTATGCTCCCATCAGCTGTGTAATTCAACCTAATCCTGTGGACATAACTTTAATTTCTCCTTAACTGAGGCCTTTCCTACTTCTTCATCCTTTATACTTTCTTTGTATTACCCTTGTATGTGATCCTGTAGGCTTTGCTTCTTCCTGTTCTATGTAAGGTAATACGTGTACTTGTCTGTTTCCTTTGTGTGGCTTCTCTGTTAGCTCAGTTGGTAAAGAATATGCCTGCAATGCAGGAGACTTAGGTTTGATCCCTGGGTCAGGAAGACCTCTTGGAGAAGGAAGTGGCAGCCCATTCCAGTTTTCTTGTCTGGGAAATCCCATGGACAGAGGAGCCTGGCAGGCTACAGTCCACGGGGTCTCAGAGAGTTGCATATGACTGAGTGACTAACCCTTTCACTTTCTGTAAACTCATGAAGATGGAATTTGCCTTTAACTTCTTTTCCCCAGTACTTACGAGTTTCTGCAACTCAGAACATGAGTGAACATTTTATAAATAGATGTAGGGTCTCCCTAAACAAATTCACTGTATATATATGCTTAGATGATTGTATGCCTTTAAAAAATAACTTAGTCATCTATATTTATAGATTTCAGACTTCACAATTATCAAATCAAAAATTTGACCTTATAATCAGATTACTTTGCCCACCATTTGCCACTCTCTATGGGTTTCTTAAAAAGATGAACTCATCAGGGTGCAAGCAGAAAGTTACTTTATTCTTTTCTGTCACTGAATATAAAATCTGAACTCTGAATATTATTTTTTTCACATCCTAATGCTTTTCAAGAACCTATCTTTGTTATGCCATGCTTTTGCTCTTCCTCCTTTCTCTTCCTCTTACACGTCTCTCTTCTCTTTTTTTTCTCTTTTATTCCTTCTTTTATCACTCACTGGTGTTGCAGAGTAGTCTTAATTTTCAGGTAATAAAAAAACAGGCTAAAAAGTTAAAATTCCAAACTCTCATCCTATGTAAAATTTCTCTCTTACATCAACCTTACTCAAAGCAGGCTTAAAAATCCGAGTGGGGAAGGGGAACAGGACGTGTCAACTAGTAGGCTTACTTTTCCATTTTTTAGTTTTATTAAATATTACAAGTTTTTACAATGTTGTATTGGTTTCTGCCATACAATACAAATCAGCCATAATTATACATATATTCCATCCCCTCCCTGCATCCCATCCCTCCAGGTCATCACAGAGCACCACACTGGTCTCCCTGTGCTACACAGCTTTCTCAGCTCAGTTCAGTCGCTCAGTCGTGTCCGAGTCTTTGTGACCCCATGAATTGCAGCACACTAGGCCTCCCTGTCCATCACCAGCTCCTGGAGAGTTCACTCAAACTCATGTCCATCGAGTCGGTGATGCCATCCAGCCATCTCATCCTCGGTCGTCCCCTTCTCCTCCTGCCCCCAATCCCTCCCAGCATCAGAGTCTTTTCCAGTGAGTCAACTCTTCACATGAGGTGGCCAAAGTACTGGAGTTTCAGCTTTAGCATCATTCCTTCCAAAGAAATTCCAGGCCTGATCTCCTTCAGAATGGACTGGTTGGATCTCCTTGCAGTCCAAGGGACTCTCAAGAGTCTCCTCCAACACCACAGTTCAAAAGCATCAATTCTTTGGCGCTCAGCCTTCTTCACAGTCCAACTCTCACATCCATACATGACCACAGGAAAAACCATAGCCTTGACTAGACGGACCTTAGTCGGCAAAGTAATGTCTCTGCTTTTGAATATGCTATCTAGTTTGCTCATAACTTTCCTTCCAAGGAGTAAGCGTCTTTTAATTTCATGGCTGCAATCATCTTCTGCAGTGATTTTGGAGCCCCCAAAAATAAAGTCTGACACTGTTTCTACTGTTTCCCCCTCTATTTGCCATGAAGTGATGGGACCAGATGCCATGATCTTAGTTTTCTGAATGTTGAGCTTTAAGCCAACTTTTCTCTCTCCTCTTTCACTTTCATCAAGAGGCTTTTTAGTTCCTCTTCACTTTCTGCCATAGGGGTGGTGTTATCTGCATATCTGAGGTGATTGATATGTCTCCTGGCAATCTTGATTCTAGTTTGTGCTTCTTCTAGCCCAGCGTTTTTCATGATGTATTCTGCATGCTTCCCTGGTGGAGAGGTTAAAGCGTCTGCCTCCAGTGATGGAGACCCGGGTTCGATCCCTGGGTCGGGAATATCCCCTGGAGAAGGAAATGGCAATCCACTCCAGGATTCTTGCCTGGAGAATCCCATGGACAGAGTAGCCTAGTAGATTACAGTCCATGGGGTCGCAAAGAGTCGGACAAGACTGAGCAACTTCACCTCACCTCACCTCATTCTGCATGTAAGTTCTCAGTAGCTCTCAATTTCTTTTTTCTTATTTTTCCTCCCTACTCACTGTGCAGGTCCTTTGTCTTCCAAAGTTTGAACATCAGAAATAGAGAATTACTAATTGGTTGTAAAAGTATGTTGGAAATCCTAATGGGATCTTTTTCTTGTTTTGAGGTATTTATCAAGGATTCCTGCTGCCTAAGGATAACCTGGTTAGAATTTGATACTTTGTCTTTGTTTGACTACCTTCTAAGTTCTGACTTTCTGGTCTACCTCTAGCCTCTACTTCTGGTGTTATCTTGTTCCTTTTGTTGTCCTTTGGGTAGACTTTCTTTAAAAATGGCTCAGGACTAGTTTCTTTCCCAGTATCCTGTTTGTCCTATGGGAAAATGTTTCTTGAGTCCATAAACTCTGGAATGGAACTCTGGGCCATTTCTGAGGTGGTAGCCAAGAGTGAGATCATCTTGCCCCCTTGCCTTTAGATTTTGTTTCAGTCCTAATTCCAGTTCCTGTTCCATTCATTAAGTGTCCTATATTCTAAAGGGCACAGGGCAAAATCTGAATGAATCATAGTTCTGTTTCTTCTTTAAACAATTTATAAACTCCCCTTCTCCAATAGATGCTTCTATTTTTTTTTTATATGAATGATAGTCTGAAGTATACATGAGCAGTTTATGGCCCCAGTCTTTCCAAGTGTTGGACAGATGACATGTCACCTCAGCTCTTGTACTTGGAACCTATTATTCTCAGCTTTGGATCCTTAGCTGAAAGTGAAAGCACAGGAAATCTTACATTTTAACACCCTTTTAAATCACTTACACTGAGGCCCTTTGGGCAGCTGGCATATCTATGAATGTTCATCCATGTCTGTTGTTCCATGCCTTGTCTTAAGCTATTTTGTGACTTTGGGGTATTCTTTTTACCTTTTCCTTCTGGTGGAATCTTACTTGATCTTCGATGCCCGATTTAGGTGGTCTTTATTGCTCTTGGCAGTTAGAATGAATAAGTGCTTTTCTCCAGTGTGCTCTCACTAGTGTTTTGTTTATGATATTATTGTATTGCCTATGAAAATGTCGATTTTCCAACTAGATTGTGAGCATTTTTGAGACAGCCACTGGCTTATTTCTTGGTGAATCTCTTACTTCCTTTCTATAATATATTCAGTGTATTATTTGCTGAGTTTATGAATCTCTTCTGAACATTGAGATCAGAGTTTATAATACTATTGTTGAGTAACTCATACTAATATTTTTATTTATTCATTTATATCCTTGATACGAAAATATTTGCGGGTGCAAGAATTATTTTTTATGCCTCTAATGTTTTGTTAAGATAGTGGTATTGCCTTTTATTCACTCTTAGGCAAGTGCATTTTAGATTTAGTTCTGTTTTGCCTCAGTTGATCTTCTTCCAGTTTCCTTGCATTTCTTTTTTTTTTTTTTTTATGAAAGTCCAATTCAGAACAAGAAATTTAACACACTTCTAAAGAAATCTAATGTTCAATATTATTTCCTTGCATTTCTTTATTTTTCTTTCTTGTTTTATTACAGTTGATGGGGTCAGTGGTGATTAAATAAGGATAACCAAGTAATCCAAGTAGGTTCAGATTGAAAGAAAATTCTTTCTATTATAGGAGTTTCTTTTCTTATTTTAAATTATTCAAGTTTTCAGATTATATCACAAAATATGGTCAAAAATGCTGAAAAATCAAACTATTGGTCTCCAAGAGCTTTGGTTACAAG
Source organism: Nanger dama (assembly GCA_917880005.1). NCBI lineage: Eukaryota > Metazoa > Chordata > Mammalia > Artiodactyla > Bovidae > Nanger > Nanger dama. The sequence continues at coordinate 20,811,392 of CAKJTW010000038.1, forward strand.
AGTAGTACGCCTATAACAGAAAATTAAATTGAAGCTGTATTTGTTGAGAGTAAAGTGCTATTTCAATCATACTTTAATGGATTATTATTTTGAGTGATTACCATGCAAAAATTGACTTAAACAGTTTAAGATGTAGCATTGAATTTCTGCTATTCCTTACCATAATAATTTAATGTGATCTTTATTGCTGAAATTTAGCTAAAAGTAGGATTGTCTAATATGTATGGTCAGGTACATATTATTATCATATGGTCAGGTGATAATTAGAGAAGTGAGAAGTCAAAATGGCATTGTAAGTACAAATAATTGAAAAATTCCTTTTATGTTTAAAAACACTTTTTCCCTAGAAACTCACAAATAAGTGTAGATAGTGTACTAAAAACTAAAAGGGAAAAATAATGTTCTCTTCAAATCAGATCATCAGAGTTTGAGAGAAGTTAAATCAATTATCAATAAAATATCTCAGGAATTTTTTCCCCTTATTTCCACATTGCTGTTATATATGGATTATCTCATTGAAAATCTCAACGATTTTTACCTTATTTACTAACTTTCACCAATATAACTGATGACACTTTAACTCTTAATTTCTGACTTTTATCAGTTAATACTTCCTAACCTAGGAATCTTGGAGAATGGACATTCTAACCTTTATGTTAGCTGAAATGGTAAATATAACAAATCTCAGAATCAGTTGAATTTCAAGCAGTATTGATGCAAGAAATTGTAGTACATGTGATTACTTGTATGAAATCATATTTCTTATACCAATAAACTTCTGTATTTGTGCTTCGTAAGAAGGAACAAACTATAAAATATGACTAATTGCATCTTAGTTTTAGGTACCAAGAAGCTTTTCCTGCCACTTTACTCTTTTCCCAACCATTGAAGTAATTTAAACATTCTACTTTACAAAATTATTAAAATTATTTTGTATTTGTTACTTAGCTGAGGTGAATATTGCTGTATGCAGAAAGTTTGATACTAGAAAGAACAAATTTCTGTTTTTGTAAGTTTTTGTGAACATACTTGGGAAAAGTAAAATTTAGGAAAATTTTTAGGAAGCATCTGGTGTATATAGCCACCAGTCATCAAATAGGAAAATCAATACTTAAAAATATAGTTTTTTAAAAATATACCATCTAAAACACACTTTTTAAAAAGTTTGTCATTTTGGTTTATTTTCCCTATTAAGTGGCTCTATTTTTTAATTGTGATATTGTATAGGACTTTAATATAGAAGCCCTGTTTCAGTGGGTCAAGTAAAATGTTAAAAATTGAAAAATAATGAACTCTAAAATTGATTAGAAAGTTACCTCTTTATTTTATCCCTAATCTCAGATAGTGATCTAATCTAATACATAATACCTTACTCATGTTATGGATGTAAATGCAAATAATAAGAAAATTGGCCATGAATTGATAGTTACTTTTTATGTTTCTTTTTTGAAATTTTGACTCCATATTTTCCTATAGTGTGCAGGTTATGACATATTCAGCATGTCTGAAACCAAACCAAATCTTTAGTTCTCCATTATCAATTCTGCCTGCTGACCTCAATCATTCTTGTTACGCTTCACAGTAAACCTGTGATCCAGGGTCAAAATATTACTGCCCTCCTCTCCTTTGATTTGAATATCATGCTGCTGCTGCTAAGTCGCTTCAGTCGTGTCCGACTCTGTGCGACCCCATAGACGGCAGCCCACCAGGCTTCCCCGTCCCTGGGCTTCTCCAAGCAAGAATACTGCAGTGGGTTGCCATTTCCTTCTCCAAGGCATGAAAGTGAAAAGTGAAAGTGAAGTCACTGAGTTGTGTCCAACTCTCAACGACCCCATGGACTGCAGCCCACCAGGCTCCTCCATCCATGGGATTTTCCAGGCAAGAGTACTGGAGTGGGGGTGCCATTGCCTTCTCCAGAATATCATCCTACTTATTTCCAAATTCTCATTGTTTGCTTTTAAGATGCCTTGAATCAATATACTTCATTCTATATTTATTGATTAAACTCCAGTTCATTAATTACCACTTACTAAGATTTGTTTACTAGTTTTACCTTTCTATTATGTTTTCTTTGAGAGTAGAAGCCACATATTATTCACATTTGTGATTTCCATAGAGAATATTCTCAGTAAATTCTTTCTGAACTCACTCAGATTATTGTGAGATGGTTGATTCTTGATTTATAACTCTTAAAAATGTTGAATGGATTGCTGAAACATAGGTCAGTCCCAGTACCAGTACCAGGAAAGTACCTTAAATGAATTCTAAACAGTAATCTAGAAAGAATACTTGACTTGGTACTAATTGTTTGTGTGTTCAATAGCTTCAGTCGTCTCCAACTCCGTGACCCTGTGGACTGTAGCCCTCCAGGCTCCTCTGTCTAGGAGATTTTCTAGACAAGAATACTGGAGTGGGTTGCCATGCCCTCCTCCTGGTCTTCCTAACCCAGGAATGGAACCTGCGTCTCCTGCATTGCAGGCAGATTCTTTACCCTGAACCACTGAAGAAATCCCCTGGTACTAATTATGTGAAAACAAATTTCCCTGGCCATATGCTAATATATGTGCTAGTTTGTAAACTCCTGTTACAGCCTATACACTGAATTGCTTTTTTTTCTTTGATTCCATTTTAAAAATAGTCACGTGCAATTTGAGAAAATATTTTTAGCAGAAAGCAACTAATACGTTAGTTCTCTTCTTACATTATTCCTTTTTTGACATATGTAATGTCATTTTACATTAGTCCTTCTTTTAGACATACGTAATACAAATAGGAAGCAATCTTCTTTTGAAATCTTGCAAAAGTCAACTCAATTCCCAGTTCCACTGTGGATCTGATTTATTCTAGTAAAATGCAGTGGCCTCCTAAGAAGAGTGATATCCAAGAACATGTGTGGATTGCCTACCATATGCCTTTTCAGCCTGTTTCCACATCACCTGTGGACATCTACATGCCAAATATGAAGCTCCTGCCAGATCTGTGATACAATCAAATGAAGTAACTCAAGCCTATTCTAGTCAGATAAACAATCACACATGTATAGAAAACAAAGCCAAAAAAGCAGCCTTGTCCTAAGTACCAGGAAATTGAGTCAGTAAAGGAAAACTGAATTGGAAGATTTTAATAGGAAAAAGTAGAAATAATTTCACTTCATATTTTTCAGTGGAGGCTTTGTAGGAAGTCCATTGTTCTCTAGGAGGCAATTGAATGTTCCCTTTTTCTGTATTTAAATTGAGAATATTTTCACTATTTTGACAGCCATTATTTATCTTGGTCATTGATAATATTCGTTTTTTAGATTATAATGTATAGTCATTTCTAATTTTTTATTTTTGGCATTTTTTATATAAAAGCATTTTTAGAACTTCAAAAATTATTTTTGTGCTTCCTGTACTAGAGCTTTATAGATAGCTTATTTTTTCCACCTTTGCATTTTCTTCTTATAGTCTTTGAAGATAATCACTGGTTTATGAAAGTTTTCATTATGAAGGTACTGTCATTTCAGGTTGGATTTAATTTGAATTACAGGCTTTTTCTGGTTTTTTAGAGTATCATAAAAATTTTCAAATGAATGTTAGTGTTATATAGAAATAAGATGACCTCTTAAATGTGTTATTATCTTAAAAATATTCTATTCAGTCTGTAGTATTGAATATTTTGATTAATATAATCCTCTTTGCTCATTCTTTTCCTCTTTCTTTTGGTAGTATGTGTGTATATCTACATATGTCTATCTTTCTACATACAAACATGCGAATATACATGAGCTCTTAATTTTATAAATTTGCTTTTAATATTTCAGTTTCTCAGTTATTTCTTTGAATATGATAAATTTTCAAATCAGTTTAATTTTTTGGCTTATATTAAAATAAAATTTGAAGTTTATATATGTTTCATAAGCTATTTCCAGTTTCACCCATATTTTTATTAACATTGATATATGTAGTGGCTCAGGTGGTAAAGAATCTACCTGAAATACAGAAGACCCAGTTTTGATCCCTGGGTCTGGAAGATCCTCTGGAGATGAGAATGGCAACACCCTATAGTATTCTTGCCTGGAGACTCCCATGGACAGAGGTGTCTGGTGGGCTATAGTCCATGGGGACCCAAAGAGTTGGACATGACTGTGCAACTAACACTGTATCCTTATTTACTCACACACATGTTGCTTTTATGTTCTACATATTTTATGATACCTATTGATGGTTTCTGTGTAACTTACTGGGACTTTCCCAGTGTCTCAGTGGTAAAGAATTCGCCTGCAATGCAGGAGTCACAGGAGACATGGGTTCAGTCCCTGGGTCAGGAAGATCCCCTGGAGGTAGGCATGGCAATCCACTGCAGTATTCTTGCCTGGAGAATCCCGTGGACGGAGGGGCCTGGTGGGCTACAGTTTGTAGTGTCACAAAGAGTTGGACATGACTAAAGTGAATGAGCACACATGTACGTGTCACTTAGTAAGCTTAATATAACTAATATTCTGTTATTTATATAATATTTTGTAGCTCTAGTGGCAAAGAACCTTCCTGCCAAAGCAGGAAGCATAGAGATGTGGGTTTGATCCCTGGGTTTGGAAGATCCCCTGGAGAAGGAAATGGCAACCCACTGTAGTATTCTTGCCTGGAGGATCCTATGGACAGAGGAGCCTGGCAGGCTGCAGTCCACAGGGTCGCCAAGAGTTGGACACAACTGAAGCGACTTAGCACGCACATAGCACATAGAGTATTCTCTTCTCATCTTTATTCGTTTATTCAGTAAATGTTTATTTTGTAGTCCTGTGTGGAGCTTATATTCTTCTAAGTAAAGTAGAAGACATGTAACTCCAAATAAATACATAATTTCAGATAGGCATAAATACTATGAAGGAGGGCTTCCTGAGTGCCTCAGTGTGTAAAGAACCTGCCTGCCAATGTAGGAGATGTAAGAAAGATGAGTTCAATCTGTAGGTCAGAAAAATCTCCTGGAGGAAGGCATGGCAACCCACTCCAGTATTCTTGCCTGGAGAATCCCACGGACTGAGGAGCCTGGTGGGCTACAGTCTATGGAGGCTGCAAAAATTTGGACATGACTGGAACGACGTACTCTGAAGGAACTAAGTGCTGTGATAAAAGGTGTTGAGCGGGAGTATACTTTACCTAGGATAGCAAGAGGAGACCTCTTCAAAGAAGGGCTATTTATGTATTTATTTTCAATTAGAGGCTAATTACTTTACAATATTGTAAATAATTACAATAACATTACTAATATTAATATTAATTAATTGTAATATTGTGGGTTTTGCCATACATTGACATGAATCAGCCAGGGGTGTACATGTGTTCCCCATCCTGAACCCTCCTCCCACCTCCCTCCGCATCCCATCCCTCTGAGTCATCCCAGTGCACCAGCCCTGAGCACCCTGCCTCATGCATCAAACCTGGACTGGTGATCTGTTTCACATATGATAATATACATGTTTCAGTGCTATTCAGATCATCCCACCCTCACCTTCTCCCACAGAGTCCAAAAGTCTCTTCTTTACATCTGCGTCTCTTTTGCTATCTCAAATATAGAGTCATTGTTACCATCTTTCTAAATTCCATATATATGCATTAATATACTGTATTGGTGTTTTTCTTTCTGACTATAATAGGCTCCAGTTTCATCCGCCTCATTAGAACTGCTTCAAATGCATTCTTTTTAATGGCTGAGTAATACTCCATTGTGTATATGTACCACAGCTTCCATTCGTCTGCCAATGGCATCAAGGTTGCTTCCATGTCCTGGCTATTACTAACAGTGCTGTGATGAACATTGAGTGCACGTGTCTCTTTCAATTCTGGTTTCCTCGGTGTGTATGCCCAGCAGTGGGATTGCTGGGTTGTGTGGCAGTTCTATTTTCAGTTTTTTAAGGAATCTCCACACTGTTCTCCATAGTGGCTGTACTAAAAGAAGATATTTAAATTGAGCTCTCAGCTGGTAAAGAATCCACCTGCAATGCAGAAGACCCTGGTTCGATTCCTGGGTCAGGAAGATTCCCTAGAGAAGGAATAGGCTACCCAGTCCAGTATTCTTGGGCTTCCTTGGTGCCTCAGATGTTAAAGAATTCGCCTGCAGTGCCGGGTTGCTGGGTTTGACTCCTCGGTTGGGAAGATCCCCTGTAGAAGGGAATGACACCACTCTAGTATTCTGGCCTGGAGAATTTCTTGTATTGTATAGTCCATGGGGTTAGGATCACAAAGAGTCAAACATGACCAAGTGACTTTCACTAAATAATTAGGAAGAAAATCACATTCTAGATATCAGGAATAGCAAGGACAGAAATCTTTGGATCTGAATGTGTTTTGGCAGGTTCAGAGCACAGAGACAAATGTTGTGTGTGTTGAACGTTGTTAGAGGTAAAAGGTGATGTTTATAACACAGGAGCTAGCCCACATGGGCCACTGTAATGAGAATTTCTTTATAGTTAAAATGTGAATGTATTATGATAGATTAGCACTGAGGAAATCACCTGCTGTATAGAAGATTAACAAGGGAAGAGACAAGGGGCTAGAAAGAACTAATTATTAGGAAGTTATTTGCAGTAGTCTCTGAACTTATGGTGGCTTAAGGCTTTTTGCTGTAGAAATGATGTTTTAGAGGAGCACTGTTAGAATCTGTGAATGGATTAGAAATAGTGTAATCAACAGTATCTGGAGAAGGCAATGGCAGCCCACTCAGTACTCTTGCCTAGAAAATCCCATGGACGGAGGAGCCTGGTAGGCTGCAGTCCATGGGGCTGCTAGGAGTTGGACCTGACTGAGTGACTTTACTTTCGCTTTTCACTTTCATGCATTGGAGAAGGAAATGGCAACCCACTCCAGTGTTCTTGCCTGGAGAATCCCAGGGACGGGGGAGCCTGGTGGGCTGCCGTCTATGGGGTCGCACAGAGTCAGATGTGACTGAAGTGACTTAGCAGCGGCAGCAGCAGCAGCAGCAGCAGCAGCAATCAACAGTATCAGATAGAAATATTAAATATTCTGTGAAATTGTAATTTAGTGGACACACACTTTTGCATTACAGAAATGTACCATAATTTATTTAGACTACATCTCTATTTTTGATTACTTAGTTTTTTCCTTGTTTTTGCTAGCATAAATAACAATCTTGTCGTTTTCTCACCTCACTGCCATTGTATATTAAAAATGATTTGTGATGGCTTGGCAGTGTGAAAGGTAAATAATTGTATGTTGCTATTTTAATTTTCTTAGCTTTGATTACTAGCGAGATTGACATTTTAATATGTGTATTGATTGATCAATTGTATTTTTTCAGTTGTGAATTGTTTCTAGCCTTGTTTGTTTTGGGATGTTAATATCTTTCTATCTTTTGAAACAGCCTGATAACTTCCTACAATGATATAAAGGTCCCAACAGGATTTAGCCTTGATATTTCTTGATTACATTGTGTTTCAGTCTCCCCACTACCCTTTATGTTCAAGAGACTCCAGCCACTTCTCAGACAGGGTGATCTTTGTCTTGCCTCATGGCCTTTGTACTTGTGGTTATCCATTTTCTGGATCCCTCTTCCTCAGATCTTTATGCAGTTGACTGTGTCTCATCATTCATGTTTTAGGTCAGATGTCAGCTCCTTAGAGGAAGTGTTCTCAGCTTTCTAATGTAGCTTCCCTCTTGCCCCTTTCATATACCATCGCGTTATTGCCTCTGGGCTCTTTGTTTGTTTGTGTGTTTCCACAATCTTTTATGGTCTTTGTAACATTTATCACTGTCTGAAGTTATTCATTACTTATTGCCTGTTTTCCAGTGAGAATGAAAGAACAATGAGGGCAGGTACCTACTCTGATATGCTTTACTGCTGTACCTTCAGGGATAGAATATTGTCAGACCAAATTAGTATATTTGTTGAATGGATAATATAAGGATAAGCCTTTTGTGTCTTTCCCTTTTGTCAGTTGTCTTCTTCGTTTATGGCATATTTTTCTAAAGAATTTTATATTTTCATGGAGTCACATCAGTGAAGCATTTTTCTTTTTTTAAAAAGCACTTATTTATTTGGCTGCACCAGGACTTAGGTGTGGCATGAGAGATCTTCAGTCTTCTTTGCAGCATGCAAGATCTTTGGTTGCAGCATGTGGGATCTTTAGCTGTGGCATGCAAACTTGTAGTTGTGGCATGTGGGATCTAGTTCCCGGACCAGGGGTCAAACCCAGGCCCCCTGTATGGGGAGAGCTGAATCTTAGCCTAGGGAAGTTCCAATGAAGCATTTTTCCTATAAGACATGTTCATTAATTTTAGAAGAAAAGGAAAGGCTTTTTCATCTTGAGCGCTTCCATTTTCCTGTATTCTGATATGTTTCTGAATATTAAATTGTTATTTATTTTTATGAATTAAGGAAAGGTTTAAAGATAAAACTAGTTCTTATAAATGTATGTGCTTTCTTCTAGTCTTAATACACATTTATTTATAAAACAGAGACCATACTGTATAGAGAGCTTTTTATCATTTTTCAATTGATATTGTACCATGTGCATATCTAGATGATATATATTCTTAATTTTTCACAAATATGATCTTTTTAATGTCTAGAGAATATCCCATCTTAGGCATTTGTTATATTTAATCAGTCCTATATTGTATACTTGGTTTTTTTAAATATAGACATAGTTCATATTGTGTTTAAGTTTTGTGTTCATACAAAAATCAAAATTATGATTGTTCCGTTATGATAAATTACTGAACACAGAGTAGTGAATCATGGGAGTATATATGATATTTTAAGGTATTTGAATGTGTTGTGCTCAGTTGTGTCCAACTCTTTGCAACCACTATGGACTGTGGCCCGCCAGGCTCCTCTGTCTGTGGGATTCTCCAGGCAAGAATACTGGAGTGGGTTGCCATTTCCTTCTCCAAAGATATTTGAATATTCACTGCTAAATTATACCTCAGGAAATTGAAATCATGTCACAGCCCTAGTATTAATTTATGCCTTGTCTGTTTCTCATGGTATTTTCCAGTTCCCCATAACTGTGTGCTCTTAAAATCTTGGCCCATCTCTTTCCTTCTGTGCCCTCCCCCTAAAGTGTATAAAATGAGTATCATATTGTGGTTGTATGGTCATCTTTGTCGACCTTTCCTTTATCCTTCATGTCTGTGTTTAAATAACTTTTCTCCTACTGAGGTTGTATATATGCTCACTTATGGTTTAATCTAAATTTTGACTGTTCCAACTCTTATTTATATCAAATTTATTTTAAAGTATTTTGTAGGAAAAGTTCTCACTGTATTTTCTTTAGTCATGCCAGTGATATCATTTTAGAGTAATGGTATTTTCTAATTTCATGCTAAATTTTTATGTATTCCAAGGTTTGGGGAGAAAGGTTTTTTAATTCTAGTCCATTGTTACATTAATTCTTGTTTTACGTAATATTGATTTATAACATTTCTTTATTTTGCATTATCTACTAGAGTAATAATTATCTCTTATTTTTAAAACTATCCTGGTTTTTATTATGATTATTTTTTCATGAACTTACAATCATTTTACCAAGTAGCCTTCTCAAATATACCATTATTGTTTTTTATTTTAATAAAGTTTTGTTAAAATTATTTTATTATTTATATAAGGTACTATATCTAGAATTACATATATGAGGTAAGATCAGTTTTCTTTTCTGTCTTAGCAAAGTTTTTTTTTTTTTCTGTTCAGATGTCCAGTACATTTAATCTAAAGTCATTCCTAGATGTTTATTTAATTTAAAGTCATTCCTAGTTGCTTTTTCAGATTTTTTTAAATTTATATATTTAAGTGATTATTTTAGTTCTTGGTTTTCTGTGGTCACTAGAACAATTACCGCAAATTTTCTGTCTTAAAACAACACAGATTCATTTATTCTCTTACAGTTCTGGAGGCCAGAAGTCCAAAGTAAATTTCACTGGGCTAAGTCAAAATATTAACAGGACTGGTTCCTATGGAGGCTGTAGAGGGGAACCCCTTTCCTTCCCTTTTCTTTTTCTGGAGACTATGAGCTTTCCTCCTTGAATCAAGCCAACATCTTGCTTCTGTCATCACGTCTTCATCCTGCTTTGACATATCTCTTTCTTATGAGAACCCTTTGATTATATTTGAGGACCATCTAGGTAATCTAGGATACTCAGCTCATCTCAAGATCTCTAATAACATATGCAAGTTTAGAAGGACATATGTAGTTCTAGAGATTACAGTGTGGGTACTATTCAGGAGGCTATTATTTATTCTATCACATATAAGAAAATTCTTGATTTTCTGTACTATTTTACTTTTGCCTATATTATTCAACAACTCTATTAAGCATAGTTGTATTTAGTTTATTTCCTAGATAGTCATAAAACTGATAAGTAATCAGAACTTTTTCTGTGTTTTATAGTGGTTAACTTTATACCTCTTGTTTCTACTTCTGCCTTTTTACTACTTTTAGTTTTTAATGCAGATGCCCCAAATATTTTCATTGTATTTGTCATATTTGCTCATGGTTTTGGATAGGTATTTTTTTCTATTCCTGGGAAGTGATTTGTTCATGATTTCCTCTCATCCCCTACTCATTTGACATATTTGTGTTACATTTACTTATAACCCAATATTAATCCTCATTTATATTTTGGATTAAATTCTATTTGACCCTAGTATATCAGTTTTTCAATACATTGCTGGACTAATTTACCAGTCCTTTATTTACAATTTTTGAAATATTAACATTAGTAAATATGTTTCATTTTTTGTGTATTATCCTTTGTGTATAGCTTCTTTTTCCATTTGAGATATCAGAGATATGCTAGCTAATAAAATGAATTTATAGGTATTCTATTTTTTTCTTTAGGCTTAAATAGTTATTATAGCTTGATAATTGTCTCTTCATTTTAAGTTTGAAAGACTACACAATCTGCACTCAAAGTTTATTTGAATATAATTTGACAGATTTTTAAATTTCTTTGGTTAATTAATTTTTGAATCAGTTTTAAAAATTTACATTGTCACAGGCAAATTTTCCTTTCCATGAAAATTTTAAAGAAACATTGTTCCATACTTATTATGTCTTAAGCATTATGCTAGGTGTACTGTACATACAAAAATATAGAATATAGGATTCTTAGTCTCGATGAGCATATAGTACTAAAAAGAAAGTTAAAATTGCTAGAAGCAAGACAGAAGAAATAGACAAGAAGAAATTAACAGTCAAGCAGAACTTCTGAAATTTCATCATTAATCATGAATATAGGCAGCTGAAACCAAGGCATAAAAATGGAATATGGGAAGATTTGAGAGACTTTTAGGTAGAAAATTACAGCTGGAATTTAGATCTGGCCAGGAAGAAATAATGGGTAGATATTAGAAGCTGTGGAGAGGGAAATGGCAACCCACTCCAGGGTTCTTGCTTAGAGAATCCCGTGGACAGAGGAATCTGGAAGACTATGGTCCATAGGATCACAGAAATTCAGATACTACTGAAATGACTTAGCATATTAGAAGCTGTTGTAGGTGTTCTAGATGTTCTTGAAGTTGTTCTTGAATTTGTACTTTTCCTGTACACATTGGTAGACTGTTAGTGATGTTAATTTTAGATTTATCATCACCAGATTTGTATTTTTAAAAGTTTAGTCAGATGGTAGTGTAGAGACTTTACTGAAGGCAGTTAGAAACGGGTTGGTCATTGCATTAATACAAAAGAAACGTAAGTGCCTCCTAAACTGGAGATACAAGTAGAAATTGAAAAGAAGAAAGGAATATAGATGAAAATATGCTAATAAAGTAGAATCACCAAAGACTTGTTCACTGGTTGAATGCATCGGGTTGGCCATGAAGTTTGTTCAGGTTTCCCATATTCTGTTACAGAAACCCAAATGGACTTTCTCACCAGCCCAATAGTAGCTGAGAGAAAAGTTAAGACAACTCCCAGCTTTTGTCAAGTGTATTTGGGGTTGAAGTGGTCACCTTAACTTTATTTCATAATAATAAGCTCTGATTTCATTTGAAATGCTTTAGTATATTCTAGATAGGTTGTCATTAATGTGAAAGGCTGGAATAGGCAAATCAATATCCAAATGATAGTTTGTTAGAAACCAAGGTTATCTACTACAGTATGTACCTGGTAGTTACCCAGGAAAGAAGAAATAGACATTCTATTAAGATTTCTGAACCATATAGTCTGAACCATATAGCATGAATGGTGATCTAAAAGACCACATTTTATTTAGTAATATTTTAAAGTAAATCTTTAGTGGAAAAGTGAAATAAAAAAAATTAACCCGGGAGTTTAAACATCTTGTTTGAAATTTGTTTGAAGAAATTTCTCAGCAAATGTATACTAAGCACATAAGATGTATGGATATCAAAATGAAATATCTTCTGCTCTCAAAAGATCTGAAAGTCTTCTAAGATGTTTTGTAAGGGTGATTTCAAAGTATCTGTTCAGTTGCCTTGCATATGTGAGTTATGTAAGCCCATGTAAGTGCCATCACATGGGCTACACATATTTTCCTCATGCCAAAAATTTCATACTAACACTTCCCCGGACTGCCGAGTAATACTTGCTGGACCACCCCCTCCCCCACCCCCATGTTCCTTCTTCGTTCTCTCTTGCCACTGACAATCACTGCTCTATTTTTCTATTACAGTAGAATCAATTAGACTTTTAGAGTTTTATTTAAATGGAATCATAAAATATGTAGCCAAGTGTCTGGGCTTCTTTTGCCCTGTATAATATTTTCATCCTTGTTGTTGCATGTATAAGTAATTACTTTGCATTGTTGAGGAGTGGTCATTGTCTGAATATATAGTTGTTGTTGTTGTTTTTAATTCATTTACCTTGACAGATGCTTAAATTGTTCTCAGATTTTGAAAGGAATAAGATGGCTGTGAACATCCAAGTTCCAGTCTATGAGCAGATATGTTTCATTTCTCGTAACTAAACACTCAGTAATAGAATATCTAGATCAGATGGAATATTAAACTTTGTAAATAAAACTGCCAGACTATTTTTCCACCAATGCATTAGCATTATAGTTGGTCTACATCTTTACCAGTACTTGGTGATGTCAGTCTTTTAAAATTTTAGCCATTGTAATTTTGTGTGTAGTTTAACCCACTCCAGTGTTCTTGCCTGAAGAATCCCCAGGATGGAGGAGCCTGGTGGGCTGCCGTCTCTGGGGTCACACAGAGTCGGACACGACTGAAGCGACTTAGCAGCAATGGGTTTTCTTGTGCTTATTGACCATTGCTGTATTTTCTTTTGTGAACTATCTTCACATCTTTTGCTAATTTGTATTGGGTTGTTTGCTTTCTTCTTTTTAAGTTATAGCAGTTCTTTTACATATTCTAGATACAAGTCCTTTGTCAGATGTTCTTCCATGTTATGGATTGCCTTTTTATTTACCTATTTGTGTCCTTTAAGGAGCAGAAAATTTTAATTTTTAAAAAGTCCAATTAATGTTTTATGTTTTTTGCTTTTTGTGTCTTACGGAGAAGGCAGTGGCACCCCACTCCAGTACTCTTGCCTGGAAAATCCCATGGATGGAGGAGCCTGGTGGGCTGCAGTCCATAGGGTCACTAAAAGTCAGACACGACTGAACGACTTCACTTTCACTTTTCACTTTCATGCATTGGAGAAGGAAATGGCAACCCACTCCAGTGTTCTTGCCTGGAGAATCCCAGGGACAGGGAAGCCTGGTGGGCTGCAGTCTATGGGGTCGCACACAGTCGGACATGACTGAAGTGACTTAGCAGCAGCAGTAGCAATGCTGTTGTTATATTCAGAGTTCTTGCTTTGAAGAAGTTTAGAGAGGATGATATTTAGATGAAATACTTCTGAATCCTATTATATATTCCACATAGTGGTCATATTTTTAAGTTGATTGTTTTTTTCTGCCTACCCCTTCTGCCCCCAGTAGAGAGCTTATTAATGGGTACCAACATGTAAATTATAGGAAGCAATGTTTTAAAAATTATTTTAATGGTCTCCTTTAATTGCGTGGGTAATTCATGAAATTTTTTTGAAAAACTTTTGAAATGATGTACTTATTGCTTGCCTTAAAATCAGTTTACTAGATGTGTTATCCTAACATATATGAAAATTGTAAATTACCAATAAACTCAATGTTTTAGCAAAATTAGTGTTAATGTTAAAGTATATTAAATGTTAAAAATTCTATATAGTTCTAAGGACTTTTTATCACTATTTAACCAGTTGAGCTTACGAAATAAAAACAAAGCAGACTCATGAACTACATCCCCAAAAATGTGTTTTTGTTTTTTTGGTTTGAGGTAAGCATTTTTTTTTTTTTTTTGCATTACACAGCATGAGAAAATAGTAAATTTTTCTCTGTATATTAGACTTGTATTTGTTTATTTTGGTTTTAAGTAATTCGTGTCTGTGTAAATATTTCATTCTTTAAAAACAATGAGTTTTCTTTTCCCTTTAATCTTTCTTTTTTATAAAATATAAATAAAGATGTCATATGGAAATATTTATTGAAAAGCCTGTTAAGTGAAAGTAGGCATATTAGAGCAGGAATTGGCAAACTTTTTCTGTAATGAGTTGGAAGCTAATATTTTAGGCTTTGCAGACCTAGAAGTAAAATCAGAGATATTATATAGATATTATACAACAAAACAGAAAACATTTCCACAATTTTTTGTTGACAGAATTCAGTCTAAAACAATACTACTAGTAATAACAACACCAGTGGCATTGGAGAACAACATAGAGATCTAAAGAAAAGAATTTTGGGGAAAAGAAGGAAAGAATGTTTTCCTTATTTAGGGTTCAAATGCTGCATTCCTATCAAATCAGTTGTAAATTTCCACCTGTAAATGCTAATCTTGAATGAGATTTTACATATTTCATTCTTGAAAATGAAATCTCTTCACACAGATAGGTTGTACCAAACACTGATGTTAATCTAGGTGCATATGATAATTTGGGGGCATATCTATTTTTTCTGAGGCATTTATAGAATTTTAATACATTATTCCCTTAAAATTTGCTTTTATCATGTCATTATATTACATTAATCATTGCCAACTGAAGATTAGGTGGAAGCTCCTGAATTGTACAGTTAATTAGACTTTGAAATACAGATACCTTTTTTGTACTGCATTGAAGTACGAAAAGTGTTGCAGAAACTGTATTTTAAACTCAGAAAATACGCCTGCTGCCAATGTATGTGGGGTTGAGTTCTCACTTCTCATTTTAATTGTTGATAACATGGGAAATATATACTTGTGATTCAGAAACTTAGTTGTTGTATAAATGGCTTGACTGCAGTGTAAGTTTTGCATATAAGTATTGTTTTGCCCTATATCTTGAATTCATTACAAACGTTTCAAGTCTGCAGCAAAACTAATTTTCAAAGCTATTTGGTGTCAGTAACAGTGGTTGAAAGTCACAGACATTGTTCTCATTCAGAAAAAATTCCATCCTGGCTGGAGTTCAATAAATCACAATAAACTTTATCACTGCTAAATTATTGAACTGCTATGTGGTAGGGCAAATCAGAATGTTCATCTTCTATTTCTGATAAAAATTCGTAGAATTGGCAATGATTAAGTCTATCAATCAGAGTGAATAAAGTTTTACTCTTGAAACTACTGGGTCAGTAACACATGATAGATTCAGATAGATTCTACGAGGTATTTGCTGATTTAATAATACAATGAATAATCATAGGTTTTCAGTGCCTTAATATCTTTACAAGCTTTGTAAATCTGTACTACTAAGTTTCTTTTGGTCTTACACACATATTTTTACCACTATCAGAGGTAAATCATCTAAGCAGATTGTACTGCAAGTTATCAATTGATGATTTCACAACTTTTTTGAAAATATTCTTGGCTTGTAGTTTTTCACACAACTGTTAATAGAAGTTTATCCGTCAATACCACATTACTTCCTTGAATAAACAACACCTGGCATTAACTCCTTGGTTAAAAGTTGACTTTCTCTGGACAAGTTTTAATTTACTCATCATTGTGAAATGCTTTTCTTCTTTGACTAACAAACGAGCTGCACAGAAGCTTACTTTGGTGGCAGCTGCATTTCATTTTTGTCTTTTCAAATAAGATATTTCAGGTTTTTCTGACCATTTCCTTCTTGTGTGATGGGAATATTATGATGCATGTTTAATCTGGTATTCTTTTGGCCCAGCTATGATGTTATTGCTTAATAATAATACAGTGCTTCCTGTCAAATATAGGACCTTTTTCAGTTAACTTACCAAAACAGCCAACATGAACTAGCAGTCTTAGGTAATCTTCTGGAATAATAATAATGTCCCCAAATACCAAGTAAGTTCTTCAAGATGTACTTGGGACACTTTTTCTTCCCATGTAAAATATGAAGGACTCAATGAAGTGAAAATATTTTCTTTGGTTTTGCATATATGGTAGAGCCAAGAAGACACCTAAGAACATAACTCAAGTAATCATTCCCCAAAAGGTGACAATTTGAATGTTAGAGGACGTATTTTAAAAACCCATAAAGCAAAGAAGCATTATAAATGTTTTACACTGTAGAAGGGGGTATTACAAACTGAAGAGTACATTAGTAATTATTTTATCAGAAGTATTTTACCCCAAATGTCATTAACTACAGTTAGTTGCATGTGCCCTTGAAAGTATAATGCAAAAATAACAAAAAATCATTTAATGTACACATTTGAGGAGAGAAAAAGTATTTGTGTGAGTTATCACATACTTGATTTCAAAGTAACACGTTCAAATTCTGAGGACTAAGACCAGCTTAATTTTGTTAAAAGTTTCAACTCTTACCAAAATACATCTGTCTGGTGCTGTGTAATGCGAAAAACATCTGTCTGTTTTACATTAACAATTATTGTACTTTTATTACCAGCCAACTTATTTTTTGTTGAATGTCTCAGCTGCAAACAATAAAACAGATGTGACCAATTCCTACAGGAGTTTTTTTCTATAGTCAACAAATAACTTTGCTAACTTTTCTTCTATTTCCTATATAAAAAGGAAGTTTCTTTAGGCATTCCGTATCTTATTTAAAGATTCAAATGACCCATTACTATATTGACAATGAAGAAAAGGAAAACGATATTCAGGAAAGGATGGATGACAGTCTTTTAAAAACATTTCTGTCTTATCACACCCTAAATTATGACTTCATATAATAGTAACAGGTCTGAAAGTTATTTGTGAAGTTATTAGAAAATGAAATCACATTTTCCCATTGTATTATCACTCTTGCTTATACTAAGTCCACATGTCCTCATTCTCACACTTCCTTAACTATTTGCATTTATCAGTAAATGAATGGCTAATTAACAATCACCCTGGGATGGCTAATTCATGAAATTGTGTGTTTCATAGACGCCAACACAAGTCAATAATGGGAATGGCAGCTAATTTATGAAAGTGTCTCATAGACACCAACACATGTCAATAATGGGAAAGTATATTCAAAACAAGGAGATTTATTGTTAAAAAATATAGTTCATGGCTTCCATGTGAGTAATTTTGTATTTTTATTACTGGATTAACATGCACTAGGCAGCTTCTGATATTGAAGTGGTCTAAAGCCTGCTGTCTTGAGATTGTTGTAATATGATCCTCTTAACAAGTCTCTCAGCCTTATCTTCTAAATCTGCCTCCCTTGTTTCTCTAGCCTTTTTGTCTTTACTCTTATTCTGCTCTCTATTCTATAGAGAAAAATGTTAATATATTTCTTTGAGGAAAGGGGTACTTGCTTAGGATTCATTTGAATATGGTAGTATTATAAACACATACTTTATTTGAGATTCTTTAACTTGAGATTCTGAGATCCAAAGTGTTATTCAGTTCAGTTCAGTTCAGTCGCTCAGTCATGTCCAACTCTTTGTGAGGCCATGGATTGCAGTACACCAGGATTAAAGAAGTTTAAATTGTAAGACAAGGTTCTTTTCATCTGGAAGTTTTAGTTTGCATTAAGTTATATATTGGAAATATTAGACAATTCTTCCTTTCCTTGTTGTCTTTTAAGTTAAAGTTCAGTTTTAAAAACTACTTGCTGGATAATTGAGTGGAAATCCTCATAATATGCTAACATGCAAGATTAATGTCTTTTGACAGTATTAATTGAGAAATCAACCCAAGTACGCTCAGTAAAAACTCAAATTTGAGAGATGTTAAATATGAGACTGTATTTTTAACTCTGCAAACTGGGTGGGGTTATTGATGACTAACATGGTTCTGTTTTTCATCAGTTACTAAATTCCAAAAGTATAACAACTTTGGATCAGTTGCTTTTGTATTCAAACACTCTCAGTTTCAAAATGGTGTTGCTTAGAAACCTGTATAAACACTTAATGTCTTCTCCAAAGGAAGAAATTAAATTAAAAAAAAAAAATCTTGGCATAATTTTTAAGTGAGATAATTGTAAAACTAGACCCAAAATACGTATATTTATTTAAAAGCTCTGGAACTGTTTAGAAAATTCTTAAAGAAATGAAAAAGTATTTAAATTTGTTATATTTATAATATTAGAAATAATATATACATATGTATGTGCTTACTCACTTGGTTTACTGACAAATGAGCCATGTAGAGGGTTGCTTTTACATTCCTTTGTATTGAGCTACATTGTATATGAAACTAATATTGGATGGTGAAATTGTATGTTTATGATTTACCCTGAATTTAGAATATAGGGGACAGAACTAAAAAGTAACTTGTCATTTTTGCATGCGTGCGTGCTTAGTCGTGTCCAACTCTTTGTGACCCTGTGGACTGTAGCCCACCAGGCTCCTTTATCCATGGAATTTTTCAAGCAAGAATACTGGAGTGGGTTGCCATTCCCTCTTGCAGGAAATCTTTTGGACCCAGGGATCGAACCCTCAATGCATGAAAAGGGACTTCTGTTCATTGGGTGGTCATGAGCTGTGGTCCTTATCCAGGAAAAATACTCACTGAATTTGTTACATTTTCAGTGATTTGGGGGCTTGGCAGTGCAGTAATTAGATGATTAAGTCCTAGTCTCTGTGGACATTAACACTGTGGCTGCAGATTGTACAGGATGCACACTTCCTATTCATTAGGTACGTGGAAGCCTATGGGAAAGGACCCTTTGAGGATGAACATCAATAAATCAACGAGCTGATCAGACTTGAAATGCCCAGGTAAGTCACCATAGCCACCTAGGAACACCATTGTCCAGAGTCAAAAAAAGCCTAGTGATTCTAGCACATCAGACCAAGGAAGTCTGGCAAATATGTCCAATCAGACAGATTCACAACCAGGTGAAAATGGGGATTTAGGGCACCTAGCTAGGGATACCAGACCTGTCTAATCCTACTGAACAGACTATATATATAGGCTGTCTTCCGTCCTCTGGAGGACACTGCTGAGCATTGATGATTAGACACCTTTCTGGTGAGTCAGCTAGGGCTGAGTCTAAACCATATTATATGAGTAAGATAGGGGAAGGACAGAAAAGCACAAAGTGATTATTACAAAGACTGATCATGCTGCAGAGATTGAATCATGCAGCTATGGATGATAAGCCACAACCTTGGCTGTGGAAGAGAGAACACCTTAGACACGAGCAAGCTAGGTGCGTAGAGAGGAAATATTCATCTCTCTTAGCTCTTGTCCACAGAGCATATGGCCAATGTAAGCCAAACTATAGCCATCACTTTCAACTCAACTGTTAACCAGTTGAAGAATCTTAGTCTAATTCTCAGAAACTTCTGACTTCAGAAGTGAGCAGGCAGCCGAGTAAGATTTACTTTTTGGCTGCTGTTATGATTCTGTTTGACCTTTGGTACCCTGTGGTCTCCCTCTGCTGCTTAAGGGAAGATAGACTCTTTTGCTTGTTTTTCAGATTATAGCCAATGATTCTGAACTCTTTAAGCTGAGAGGTGATGAAAAATCACATTGCTCTGTACTTCCCGCTGGCCAGTCAAAATGGGGCAAGTGAGTTTGCCAACACCTCTTGCTGCACTTGGGTTAATGACACATTTAAGAGGTTTGACTTTGGCTGAAGAGCTGACTGACTGTCCCAAGTGCATCTGATTACTACCCTCCTGGGAGTCATATTTGATCCAAGCCACTCTGAAGACAAGTAAAATATCTGATGAATCAGTTGTGCTCCTGAGATCTGTTGTTAGAATACATGAAAAATTGGGATTAGGGGTTCAAATTGTAGGGGAACAGCTCCAGCATGATGCCCTGGCAACTGTGAATGAACAGACAGGCATGCCACATTTTATTGTATTTTGCAGATACTGCCTTTTTTAAAACAAATTGAAAGTTTGTGGCAAACTATATTGAGAAAGTCTGTTGGTGTGATTTTGCCAACACCATTTGCTCACTTCATGTCTCTATCACATTTTGGTAATTCTCACAGTATTTCAAACTTTTACGTTATTATTTTATTTATTATGGTAATCTGTGATAAGTGTAGTGTGTGATTTTTGATGTTACTATTGCAAAAACATTACAGCTAGCTGAAGACTTAGATGGTGGTTACCATTTTCAGGAATGAAGTATTTTTTACTTAGAGTATGTACATTTTTCTTTTAAATGTCATGCTATTGCATATAATTTTTACATGCAGTAGGAAACCAAAAAATTAGTGACTTGCTTTATTGATATACTTGTTTTACTGCAGTGGTCTAGAACCAAATCTACAGTACCTCTGAGGTATGCTTGTTTACAAACTTGGCAGTTTTGAATCTAATTTTATTGCTAGCAAACTTAGAAGACAAACTCTCTTTTTCTTGCACATTTTTCAGCTTGTAACCTAAAATATTGATGTTGAACTATCTCAAATGCGCAGTAATTTTCAAATCCTATTCTTTGGAAAATTAGTATTTCTGACTACTTCTCTCAGAATTACTTTGGGACCAAATTTTGTTTAGTTGGTTTATTTTTTGATATGCATAAATTTTACCAAATACAACATTAGGCTTTAGAGTTCTGTACCAGAGAGCTCTGATATTAACTTTTGTCAGAGCACATTTGAAAATGTCATTACAGGAAATTGTAAGCTGTCCATAATGGAATTATACAGTGTTTTAGCTGAAAGAATCAATAAACTTGGAGAGCCTTGCAGTTTTTCAGATAAGAAAATCTGTGGCTTGCTCCTGGTTATATATCTGATTATTTAGAGAGTAGGAATTAAATTAAGATCATACAAGTCTTCGCATTAAATACAGTCAGCTCTCTTTATTCATGGTTTCTTTATTTGCAGATTTGCTCACCCACTAAAGTTGTATTTGTAAGCCGAGTATCTGTACTCTTGGACTTTCATTACCGTTCAAAGACTTGGGTGGAGTGGTGAAAAATTTGGGTCACCTGGCAGTCACAGCCACAGCCTAGTTCAAACAGGGCTATCCTTTGCCTTGTTTTAGCTCTCATACTCTAAGCTAGTGTACTTTCACAGTTTAGTGCCATACTTTTCACATTTTTGTGCATTTTGTTGATGATTTCATTGTTTGAAATAGCCTAAGATATAGTGCTGAAATACTTCTTACATTGTCTTATATTCCTAAGTACAGGAAGACTGTGATATGCTTTACAGAGAAAATACAAATGATGGTGGTGAAGTTATTCAGTCGTGTCTGACTCTTTGCGACCCTGTGGACTGTAACCTACTAGGCTTCTCTGTCCATGGGATTCTCCAGGCAAGAATACTGGAGTGGATTGCCATTTCCTTCTCCAGGGGATCTTCCCAACCCAGGGATTGAACCCGGGTCTCCCGCATTGGAGGCAGACGCTTTAACCTCTGAGCCACCAGGGAAGCCCCATACAAATGATAGGTAGTCTTTATTCACGAATGACATATAGGACCATTGGCCATGAGTTCAGTGTTAACGATTCAACAGTATGTACTAAATAAGGTGCCCCTAAACAGAAACACAATGAAACCAAGTAATCTGTCTAAGATTGATGAAGATGTTGTGACCAGAGGCTCATAGGAACCTAAACCTGTGTTTGCTCTGGGCATTCTAATTCAGTATTCATTATGGTGTGTGTGTTAGTTGCTCAGTCGTGTCCAACTCTTTGTGACCCCATGGACTGTAGCTCGCCAGGCTCCTCTGTCCATAGAATTCTCCAGGCAAGAACACTGGAGTAGGTTGCCATTCCCTTGTATAGAGGATCTTCCCAACCCAGGGACTGAACCCTGTTCTCTCGCACTGCAGGCAGATTGTTTACTGTCTGAGCCACAAGGGAAGTCCCTTGACCATATGGTGTAGACCATAACTGTAACAAATGATGTGAATTGGTTACCTATATATATCAGGAAAAATTTTACCCATTCTTCCTCAATTTATAGATTATTTACTGCAATTTTCTTTTTAAGATTGATGTTGCTATTTGGCAGAAAACAAAACTCTGTAAAGCAGTTATCCTTCAATTAAAAAAATAAAATCAAAGTTTAAAAAAGATTTTACCAATGGGATATAAATTAAGAACAACATTTCTTAGTCTGTTACTTGTTTTAGAAAATAAGTTTTCCTATGGTATTTTCCTGCTAATTATCTGGTTCTCCTCTCAAGGTCACATAGCTTTTGTTTTTCCCAAAAGATGATTCTCTGACTGTAGTTTTTTACCAGTATCTCTCATTATTCACAAGGAATCCAGGGGGACAGGAATTGAGTCATGCAAGTCCATTAGCATTACTAGAAAAACAACATATCAGAAAGACACATTTTATTGTAATTCATCTTTTAGGAGTTACTTACATGAAGCCTCATTCTTCAATTATTTGACCTTGCTTTTCCTCATTCTTTTGCATGCATGTTAAGAGTCTATAATTTTTCTAAATCAAACTTGAATGACATCACTTATCTAGGAACTGATACATCAAATCCAAAATTTTGTGTCTTTAAATTCAAAGACCTTTGAAAACTGGCCCTATTTGACTTATTCTTAGTCTCTCATATTTATTCTCTAATGCACATTATTTGCTACAACCAGGATCTCACTGCTCCTCCTCACTTGCTCTGTAGACGCTTTTGCTCATGCTGTCTCCTGATATCTTCCAGAATCTAACTTGGAATTTAGTTCACAGATTGTAATACGATTGCTTTGTTTATAAACATAACTGGAAAGTTGTTACCTGATTGCTTCGGTGTTGACAATGTCTTTAACTTTAAAATATTTTACAATTTGTAGTTATGTTAGATGAAATATAGTATATTCTAAATGCATAAGTGTATATACATATATGTATTATATATATATATATATATATTTATTTGACTGAGCTGGGTCTTAATTGAAGCACACAAGACCTTTAGTTGTGGCATGCGAACTTTTAGTTGTGGCATATGGAATCCAGTTCCCTAACCAGGGATTGAACCCGAGTCCCCTGCATTGGAAACCTGGAGTCTAAACCACTGGACCACCAGGGTCTAAATATATTTTTAAAATACCAATTTTACTTGAAACAACAAAATTCTGTAAAGCGATTATCCTTCAGTTAAAAAAGTGGCAAAAACTGATTTTACATGAAAAACTTGAGTTCATCATTTAATGTTAAAAGAAAGCACTATCCTACAGGGAAAAATATTTCCTTGTATGTTAGTTTATCCATTATGAAATTTTGATAAAAATTACTTTAGTATTGAATGTACTTTCATAAAAAACTGCACAGACTATAGAATGTTTAATTTCAAACAAACTTGAAAAAGAATGTAATCTAGTACTTACAAATTGGAACTCTTAGCAATAATTCTTTATTTCCAAATGAAAGTTTTAAAATTTAATCTTTTATACCAATGTTTATTCTAAACCAGAAAATATGGTGAAGTTTCGATTTATCATATCATAAAAGTTGTAAAAGAGATAGTTATTTATAAATGAGAACTCTCTAAGCTGACATCTGCTATCTAATATTTAAAGATAGTGGAAATTCTTTTCTTTTAAAAGACTTTTACCATAATTATTGTAGTTTATAAGTCCACTTATTTATTCAAAATTTGGACAACATAAAGAACTATAGAAAGGAAAACAAAAAGCCCCCATGACCCCAATGCAAATACAGGTAAAGTTTTAACTTTTCTTCTTAATCAGAAGCTTTCTTTCTCTTCCTTTCTCTGTATAAACAATTGTGATTCTCATAGGAATTAATCATTTTTTCATTCACATGTCATAAGCTGTGTAATGTCAAACATTTTATTAATCACTGCTTGCTGAAAATTAGCTGTTCAGATAATTTTTCTTACAATGTTTGTAAACTCCTTCATCTATAAATACTTGCATCTGAATATTTCTTTGTACGGATTCCTAAGAAAAAGATTAGTTTGCAAATAATAAGAAAAGTTAAAGCTCCTAACTTGTATTGCAAAATTGCTTTCTGAAAAGGTAAATCTTTAACCCTAAAGAGATACACCTAGAATGTTTTTGGTATAAGCAGGAAATCTTTTTTTCTTTTGAAAATTGCTTTTCCAGTTTCATTTTGACAAGAATAATTTCACTTCCCAGTTGTTTTTAATACTGTATCACATACATGATTCTTTTATTTCCAAAATATGTTTCAAACCTTGTTTCTTCCGGGTGATCCATTTTTGCCTTTGTTGTGGTGGTGGAGAAATACTAAACTATTCTAATTATTATAGATTTAGAATTGGTAGTATAATGTGCATACTCATCTTGTCCTTTTTCAAAAATAAAAATTATGTTTGATTTCCAAATGAGCATTGAAGTCAACTTTTCAACCTCTAATATCAACCCCTGTAGGAATTCTATTTTAATTTCTTGATTCAGTGTAATTGGGAGTGAATTTCATTTTCCTTCTAGAGATAACAATGAAGTATTGTATAGTTTATCTTATGTAGATTCTAAGCTGATCATTACTAATAGAAATTAATTTTTAAAGAACTGTTTAACATATTTAGCTTATTTATAAAGTTTATTTTCAGTTAATACTTGTGAATTTGGAAATTAAATATTTAGATTTTAAAACTTTTAAAGTATATTTTCCAGTTAGGATTTGGAATTGCAAAGAAAAACCCAGTTACTCAATTTTCATCATAAAAATATTTAAAGAAAGCAGTGTTTATTTTTCTCATTTTAGATAATGTCATTAATGATTCTTAATATTTGATATTTAGGAAGCTAATAATTATTTATGATGATAGTATTAAGATTTTATAAATATCTACATGTATTTAAATGAATAGTATATAGGGATTAAATATTTTTTTCTTTTCACTATGACTGAAATGGTCCACTGAATAACATATTTTTTCAGAAATATGTTTAACATCATTACATAAAATTTTTCTTCATTTCAAATCAAGCCTATTTAAGGATATTTTATTACAACATAAAACTAAGATTTATCATCCCTTTGAAGTAAACTGTTTGATATAAATCATAGTAATGAACTTATACCATGTTTATGATAAGAGTTTAAATTTGGGAGTGCAATTTATAGTTGACATTTCATTAGAAAAGTTAGGGTTTTTTCAGTCCTGTTCCCAGCACAGATTTTGTGTACTCTTTTCAACAAAAATTTCTTAAGAATTAAAAATGACATACTATCTATTTTTATTTTATTTATTTATTTTTAATTTTTTTTATTATTTTTTTTTTTACTTTACAATATTGTATTGGTTTTGCCATACATCAACATGAATCCACCACGGGTGTACACATGTTCCCAATCCTGAACCCCCCACCTCCCTCCCCAGTACCATCCCTCTGGGTCATCCCAGTGCACCAGTCCCAAGCACCGTGTATCCTGTATCAAACCTAGACTGGCAGTTCATTTCTTATATGATGATATACATGTTTCAGTGCCATTCTCCCAAATCATCCCACCCTCTCCCTCTCCCACAAAGTCCAAAAGACTGTTCTATACATCTGTGTCTCTTTTGCTGTGTCACATACAGGGTTATCTTTACCATATTTCTAAATTCCTTATATATGCGTTAGTATACTGTATTGGTGTTTTTCTTTCTGGCTTATTTCACTCTGCTCCAATTTCATCCACCTCATTAGAACTGATTCAAATATATTCTTTTTAATGTCTGAGTAATAATCCATTGTGTATATGTACCACAGCTTTCTTATCCATTCATCTGCTATCTATCTTTCAATTGAGAAACAGGAAACTAAGGAATTTGTCAGTGTCTTAGAGTTCAAAGGATGTGCTTGTTGAGATGGACTAGTGATGTATATGCTACTATACCACTGTATCACATAGGTAACCTATTTATGAGTACATTTTTAAAACATATGTTGTTTCTGAAATCAGTGTTTCAGTTTTAGTTGGAAAGTGGCAAACAGTAAAATTGGTATTTATAATTAAATTAATTGTTAAATTATCTTAGCATTCCTAGGTACTTATATTATTTGGTCTTTTCAATTTATAATTTTATGTTCTTTCAACTGTGTTATACTGTTTCCCTTAATCAATACTTACATTATAGATAGGTAAGAATGTTTATATGCCCTGGAACCTGAAATAAAACAATAAAACAGGACCTGCAAAAATTCCTGCTCCTATGAAGTGTAAACATTCTTATAGCCAAGAAAACTAAGAAACTAAATTACTAATGTTATTTCAAAAGGAGAAGAAAGTATTGTATGTAGGCAGAACTGATCAAGAAAGACCTGTCTAAAGAGTGATACTTACGAAGAAATAAGCCATGCAAACATGATGGGGTTGGGGAAAGAGCATGCCAGCAGAGAGAGCTAGGGTATTTCGAGAACGCCAATATGGCTGCAGCAAACAGAGCAAGGAATAGGTTTTAATAGAGAAAGTCAGAAAAGTAGGCACGGGCCAGAACATGAAGGACATTGTAAGACACAGTAAAGAGTTTGGATTTTACTCTAAACACACCAGAACTTTGACCAGGAAGATGATCTTGTCTTCATTTTTTTCAAGACATAAACACAACAGCTAGATGTTGTGTTACATCACCAGGTACCCAGACCCACTGAGAAAAAGTGATACTGTAGAACAGTGGAATAGAAAAAGTTCTTCCATAAACAGACCAGGTATGAACCCAAACTTACCCAGTTTATTAATGACAAAAGTGACTCTAGTACTGTTGTGAAAATATAATCTGGGTTAATTGAGTAGCCAACTGGGAAAAACCACATATCTTCACCCTTGGTCACACCATTCTGAAAAAGTAAATAACAGATTGCAGATACGAATATCAGTGGTAAGAAAATTATTAAAGTGTTGGGAAAAAAACATAGAAGAATATCTTTATAAAGACCTTAAAGTAGGTTCAGTCTGTCAGTTGTGTCTAACTCTTTGCGACCCCATGAACCGCAGCATACCAGGCCTCCCTATTTATCACCAACTCCCAGAGTTTACCCAAACCCATGTCAATTGAAACCCATGTCCATTGAGTCGGTGATGGTTGGATGGTTGTCCTGTCCTTCTCCTGCCCTCAATCTTTCCCAGCATCAGGGTCTTTTCAAATGAGTCTAAAGTGAGATGTAAGTTCTAACCATAGAGGAAAAAATTATAAATTGAATCATTATTTGAGAATTCTCATCAGACTCCATTAGCAGAGTAAATAGGCCATAAATAGGCCATATGAGCACATATATTTGCTATACATGTATGTGTGTATAGAAAAGAAAGAAAGTGAAGTTGCTCAGTCGTGTCCAACTCTTTGCGACCCCATAAACTGTAGCCTACCAGATTCCTCCGTCCATGGGGGTTTTCCAGGCAAGAGTGCCAGAGTGGGTTGCCATTTCCTTCTCCAGGGGATCTTCCTGAACCAGGGATTGAACCCCAGGGTTCCTGCATTCAGGCAGATGCTTTACCATCTGACCCACCAGGGAAGTTCCATATGTGTGTGTGTGTGTGTGTGTGTGTGTGTGTGTGTGTGTGTGTGTGTATCTGATTATACTTATGTTCAGAATATGCAGTGAATGCTTTTAAGATCAATAGGGAAGTTACAACCCAGTAAAATGTGGGCCCAACAATGGAATAGGAATTTCAAAAAAATGTGGCCAATGACATTAAATGTCATTAAAAATGACAAATCCATTGGTTTTCAGGAAAGTGCCAATTAAAATCATAATATCATACCATTCTAAGCCCCTAGAATGACTAAAGTAAAAATGACTGACAGCCCATGAATGTTGATTAACTTTTTTACACTGCTAGAAGAAGTATAAATTTGTACAAAATGTTGGAAAATCATTAGGGAGCACGTCATAAAGCTGAATATACACTTCCCATGTGTGCTGTGCTTAGTTGCTCAGTCAGGTCCTACTCTTTGCGACCCGATGGACTGTAGCATGCCAGGCTTCTCACTCTTCCCATACGGCCTAGCAGTGCTACTCCTACAACATAATAGCAGAAATGAGAACCTGTATTCACCAAAACACATATATAAGGATGTTCACAGTAGCACTGTTAGCAATAGACCCAAAAGCACTGAAATACTCATCAATGCTAGAATGTAAAATAAATCAGTGCTATACTCACAGAAGGCTTCCCAGGTGGTGCTAGTGGTAAAGAACCCACCTGCCAATGCAGGAAACACAGGATGCTTGGGTTCTATCCCTGGGTTGGGAAGCACCCCCTGAGGGGGCCATGGCAACCCACTCCAGTATTCTTGCCTGGGAAGTCCCATGGAGAGAGGAGCCTGGTAAGCTACAGTCCATAGGCTCATAAAGAGTCACACACGACTGAAGCAAGTTAGTATGCCCATACTCACACAATGAGAACAAGAATGAGTTAACCAACAAATACAATGACTGAATCTTATAAATGTAATATTGAGACCAAAAAAACAAAAACAAAACCAGTCATAAAAGAGAAAATGCTGTATAATTCTATTTGTATATCACTTAAAGTAAACAGAACTAATCTCTGATATTAGAAATCAGGATAGTGCTTAGTCTTGGGGAGAACAGGCAGTGCTGGAAGGGGGCACAGAGAGACTGCTGCTTTTAATGCTCTTATTCATGATCTGGGGCCTCGCTAGGTCGATATCTTTGAAGATTTAACATATACTTCTGATTTTTTACTTTGTGTACATTTATATATATATATATATATATATATATATCAGTAAGTGTTAAAAATAGCAAGTAATATAATTTGTTGAAACTTGTGAATGTGAGAAGGGAAATTTAACAGCTTTTGTAAAATGTTTCAAGAAATGGCCATGGTTTGTTTTTCTTTACAGATGAAGTGTTGCAGTAATTGCTATGGAAAAATAAATAACTAATATATGTTTTTCCTTTTCTCATTTATTTTTTATCATACTTTTTAATAGAAAAAAGCTGCATATCTGGGAAGTCATATTTTCTATAAATATAAAATAAACGATAGTAGTATATTCAATATATACTGAAAACTGAACTTATAGAGATTAATAACTCTGAAAATTTGCCTGCAAATCTTTGATCCTGGTCATTTGTTAGATAACTTACATGGAATCTCTGTTTCATTGAATAAATTATGAATAATAATTCAGTATGTATTTTGTTCCTGGGAAACTGAGCGCTTCTAACAAACACTAAGAGAAAGTAAAGTTTATATTATGTACTTATCAGTTTTGGGTGATGAACATACAATAAGAAAATTCTATAATCAGTTTCTGGAGTAGCATCACCTGAGTTTAGTGACTTAAAACTGGACAGTTTTTCCTTTAAATATAAGCTTGGAGCAATCATATTGCATAATTCCTGGTAGTACATCATAGTCTATGTGAACTAGAACCTTAAGCTGAAGCCATGGAAACTGGCCAGTTTTCAAAAGTGGTAGACCGATCAAGAACATAAGGAATGAAATAAGAATTTCTCTAGAGGTTATTTCCATAGCTTTAAGGTAACAAATATTGTCCATTTTTATTTTTATTGCCCATTTTTCAAATACTGTTTGAAAGTTTATAGAGACGTTAGAAAGACAAGTAGATAATTAGAAAAAGAGGGCAAGTTGTTAGATATGAGTAGAAAGATTAGAAACATGAAAATAGTAATGAGGTAGCATATTAATATAATTAAGGTAGAATGATATAAGAAGAAAATGAAAGAAATATAATGTCAGGATGTGGATTTGCTTTTGAGGATGTGGGCAAATGTGATAGGGGAATGATACTTAAGGGAAATTTGGATAGTATTTAGTGTCCTTGTCCCAATTCATATTTATTTTTATATAATAGATTTTTTTAGCCAAAGCTCTTAGAAATATTTAAACTGGTAAAAAAAAAAACAGTTTTTGCATAACAAGGACATACTAGTATAAAACCTGCTTATTCCTATGGAAGCTTTGATTTGATATTCTTTGAAAGAAAAAGGCAAGGACAGGTGACACAAGAACTGCACACATTCCTTTATTCTTAAAGAATGAATCTTAAATATTACCTATTTATAAATTGTTGTTCAGCTGCTAAATTGTGTCCAACTCTTTGTGACCCCATGAACTGCAGCAAGCCAGACTTCCCTGTTTTTCACTGTCCTCCAGATTTTGCTCAAACTCAACATCCATTGAGTTGGTGATGCCATCCAACCATGTCATCCTCTGTCGTCCCCTTCTCCTCTTACCCTCAATCTTTCCCAGCATCAGAGTTTTTTCCATTGAGTTGGCTCTTCACATCAGGTGGCCACGGTATGGGAGCTTCAGCATCAGTCCTTCCAATTTTATAGTTTCAACTTTTAAAACATTTTAACTCCTTGATAGTGAAAGTGTTAGTCACTTAGTCATGTCCAAATCTCTGTGATGCCATGGATTGTAGTCCACCCAGGCTCCTCTGTCCATGAGATTCTCCAGACAAGAATACTGGAGTAGGTTGCTATTCCCTTCTCGACCCAGGGATTGAACCTGGAGTCTCCCACATAGCTAATGTTCATATGTTGGAGAATTACATTCCTTTATTTAACCCAAATATTTTGTTGCAGATATATAAAACATTAATCTATAAAAATAAATGTTTACCATCACTGTGAACATGTCAGTCAGTTTTTCCTCATGGATATTATGCTTGAAAACTATGTTTAATAGAGAATATATGAAGGCTTTATTTATTTTTAAAATTGTCAAACTGTAGGTGATGTGAGGGTCAGGTATGTACATTGTTGCCTATACTTAAACTCATGGCATGAATTTTTTGCTCTAAGATTTTGGTATTATATAATTGGATTAGGAGTTAATGTTTGATCCCAAGCCCATGAACTTTAAAATTTAAAAGTATTTTATTTAGATATTTTAAAATAAATGATTGACAGTAATTGAGAGCAGTCTTTTTACATACTTTAATTGTTTCAAATATTACATTAATAAATTTTTAGAATATTTTGGCTAAAAACAATGCAATAATATTATCAGTATTTTTACTAAGTAAAATTTATGGAAAGGAATTGAAAATTATAAAGTATTTTAAACAACATTGTGTTGTTTTAGTTCACAAATAGCTTTTTGTGTTTTTTAATTGTTCAGAAGCACTGACATTTTCTCCTGGATTATTGCCATTTGTACTTGCCGTTTCCATGACGACAGGCTTTCCCATGCATGCTTCCAGAAAATCAGATTCCTACTTTAATATGTTAATAATTTTTTAAAGAACTGCCAATTGGTTAGTTAAGTATGTCCCTGCTTCATTTCAAGTAATTAAATTTAGTGCCTATTATAGCATTTAAGACTTTTTAAAATGCTACCTTATTTTTAGAAAATTAATTTGTGTAGTTTTTCTAACAAATGCCTTAAATAAAATCTTGAAGTTGAATATCCTTCATTAGACTTTACCAGGAGAAGTTTGAACCAGTTATATTTTAAAACAAAAATGAAATTTCCTAGTTGCTAAACTTTAAATCACTATCCTAAAGAGCATCATCAACGGATCATTTTCTGTTGTTAAAAGGCAGGTGCAGCAAAGAATTATATAAAGTTCCTAAAATTCCTTTATTGATTTTACAGATAAAAAGATTAGGCTTACCTGTATTGTTTAGCCTTTGTATATACTTTTGTAGATGTTGAAACCGCTATACATTACTGGCCAGTAGCCATTACACTAAATATCAGTCATTTTAAAAGTATCTTTTATACACTTGAAAATTAGATGTAGGTAAAAGTAATTTGAAAGGAGGAAATATAAACTTTTTGTATCTAACATGAGATGATTGTATTTTAAAACACACTTGTATATCTTCTGTGTAATATGTAAACTCAAAGTAGTGTATTGGATGCCTCTTCAAATAAAATCCACTTTTAAGAGCTACATACACATTTTTCTGCATCATAAATCATAACATGTTTGGAAAGAGTAAAACCACAATTTTAAGAACTTCGGTATTATGTAAATTCTTTTGTTATTATGTCATATTCATTGTGTTCTTTCCAAAACTCTTTATCATATTTAAAACTTTTAGTATGGATATTAAGCAATATGGTGAAGTTTGATTGTAATGTCTTTTATGCAGTTAATATTACATACTTTTAAAATTGGAATTTGATCATTTATTTCCTAATACATGCTATTTTACTTTAAAAAGTTGTATTATCTATGTAATATATACCATCTTTATAAACATTCATAATCCTTATATGCTATATTTCACAGTATACTAGTCATTTGTATTTATTTTACATATCTAATAGTAGTTACAGCAAATGAGTTATGGTGACAAACAAAATTTGCATTGGTTTCAGCACCTCCTTCATGACTTCTGAGCAAAAATTAGTCATTTGTTATTGGAATAATCAACTAATTGTTGAATAGAAAAATTAGCTTTATTTAGGAAATCAGTACAAGTGATACTTTGGCTAAAGATTCTTAGAATTTATGCTAATGGCTGTGGATTATCTTATGAATTGTATGAAAAATATTTAATTCTTAATTTTTCATTTATTAAAAGTATAGCTATATTTAGTTTGTAACTTTACATTTTCCATTTTCTTTCTGATATCCTAAATAATACTGTCGTTCATCTCCTCACAGTCCTCTAAAGCAAAGGTTCTTAATCCGTTGTCTGTGAAAGATTAGATCTTTATTTCCCTAATTTCTCTCTGAAATTTAGGATTTCTATCAATTATATGAGCTGCAATCATAATATCATTAATGGATCTATGAAAGCATTATAAGTAGCAATCACAGATATTTCAACGCCATGTTATAGTGTTGAAGACAACTAGAATTTAGTGTGATCTGTCTCAATAAAACTTTATTCACAAAAAAAATAAGGTAGATTTGGTCTACAGGTAGTAGTCTGCTGACCCCTGCTTTAGACTTTCCTCAGACTCTGATTCTCCCCCTTTTACTTCTTGATGCTTTATAGTTAGACGTACTTCTGTTGAAAGGTATGAAAAGCATTTGTAAATAATTCATATATTAATAATAGGACTGACTTTGTTATTAGCTCATAAACTTGACCTTGAAAGCAGTTTCCATAAAAGACTTAAACATCTATAGTTCTGGAATAAATAGCTTCCTAGTGAGATAGATTTGAAGCAAAGTACACGTTCAGATTTAAGGTTTGGTATGTTCTTTTTTAATATAAATTTATTTATTTTAATTGGAGGTTAATTACTTTACAATATTGTATTGGTAGCAAAAGAGACACAGATATATAGAACAGTCTTAGGTATGTTCTTTTTAAAAGTATCTTTACAGTATATAACAGTATTTCCCAGGACATAGTCTTTGGAACAGTTGTTAGAGTGAAATGATCCTCCAAGGAAAAGGTGTTCTATAGTTAAGCAAGTTTGAAAAATGCTGGATTTATTTAATTTCACCATAATTCATGGTGTGCATTATTGAACTAAATTTTCAGATAGCCAGTAAACAATTCTGTATAATGATGTTTATACCTATGTTTCCTGTACTTAATAATCAACTTGACTGTGAAATCTTCCCTCAGAAAAGGCTTTCTCCTCCTTCCTTCCTCCCCTCGTTTCCCTCTTCTTCACTCTCTCTTAAAAAAAAAAAAGCCTATCAGTATACTTGCGAAATTTACTTAAATGGATATCCCATCGATAAACGTGGGTTGATTGTATTAATATCTGGGCTTCCTTGGTAGCTCAGTGATAAAGAATCCACCTGCCAATGCAGGAAAGACGAGTTCAATCCCTGGGCCAGGGAAGATCCTCTTGAAAAGAAAATGGCAGCCTGCTTCAATATTCTTGCCTGGGAAATCCTGTGGACAGAGGAGCCTGTTGGGCTATAGTCCAATGAAGTCCCAAAAGAGTTGGACATGACTTTAACAGCAACACCGTTCATATCTAAGAAGTACTTGAGGTATAATCAGAATAGATGCATTATGTGTTTTAGTTACTGATTAAATTTCAGGTGACCAAGAAAGTATACAGATCTATATGGTTTTTCCCAAAGTATAATTTCCACTACTTAATCAATCTTTAAAGTACTTCATTTTTTGAGGAATAAGTATTAATTTAGCATACTTTTCTGTACATCTGGGCAGCTTAGCTGTATGTATTGCCCAGAATCCTAGGTGTTAACCATTTTGTTAGATAAAAAGAGATTCTAATGAGAAGTTTTCTCTATTCATTGATTTATTAATATTCAACAATATTTATTCAGCATCTCAGATATACCAGCCACTGTACTAGATGATAGTTTCATGGGACTTTGATCATACGGATGGTACTGTGAAATTAATTACACAAACATTCACAGCATAGCATGATTTTTTTAGTTTTTTAATTCTGAAAATGGTATTTCCATGTATAGTATGTTTAATGAATTTTTGAATCAATGATAACCAGCCTTTTTTCTATTCATAATTATATATTAATGTGAATTGCTATTTGAAATGTTCATTTTTAAAACGTTAGTATATCAAAAGTATCTACAGTCTTATTAAGTACATGTAAAATATAGCCCACTTATATGAGGATTTTTTTTCAGTAAATAAGTGCTATAGTACTCTAGAATCCACAGTTGGCTGAATCCGTGGATGTGATAGGAAGGACTGAGAGTCAAATTATATTCAAATTTTTCGACTGTGTGGTGGGTCAGTGCCTCTGACCCCCATGGTGTTCATGATCAATTGTAAATCTATAATAACTGAAAAATCATCTATTTTATATTTGAGTGAGCAGTAAGAAACAGGTTTTTGATGAAGTGTATTTAAAACTGTTATTTCCACATTTGCCATTAGTTTGTTGTTCCTGTTCAGGTAAATCAGTGAATCACTTTTTCATGCTGACTCTTGATTTAGATTTGTTTTCACTTTATTCTTAATCTGTACTGTTAAAATACTACCCACCTTCCACAATATTATTTAATTGCTTCCTGCCAAGTACATGGAAGCTTTATAAGAGAAAATGTGTCTGTAGTCTAATTCTTAAATTTTCTTCTATCAGTTATCTCATTTCAATCTTAGCTTTTGTTTACATGTATCATTTCATAGTGTTAATGGAGAACCTTCAGAAGATTTTTGTATTCAGGAAGTAGTCTGGAAACTGTGGATAATCTTATTATCTTTTATTGTTTAACTGTTCATCTTATTCTAAAAACAGCAACCAAGACTACTGAGGGAAGTTAACTAGATCATAAGTGGATTATGAGTTATTTGAGGCCAGAGGCCATTATGTACTTAGATTATATTTCTTTCATGTGGTCCAGAGTAGGAAGTTAATAAAACAATATTCAGTGAATCAAACATGAAGCCAAAACAGTAAATCTTTTTTCTGTATTTTCCCTCTTTCAGTGATTATTCCTGGAACTCCCAATTCTAACCAGTTTATATCTTTACCTGTTTTCTTCTGGGTTTTCTGTCTATCCCTGTTTCCTAAAGATTTAGCTTTCATCCTCTCCTCTTCTGTCTGTATTGTGTGCTCTTGTATGTAAAGACCTACAGGCAGTACTAAAACCATTAGTACTAGAACCGTGCTATCTTTAATCTTCACATCTAGAGAATGTATCAGTTCACAGTACCCCAAAACTTCATTTCTCCATTTAAGTTCTCTCTTCTTTCTTGTGCCTTATTCTGTCAATAGCATTACTATCATCCTCATCATGAAGATTTAGAACTTTGAGTTTAGTTTTTATTTTCCATTGCTTATAATAATCCAATTTTGACAATTTTATCTCTAAAATTATTTTGCATGTGTTCAGTCTCATTGTTATTGTTTAGTCGCTCAGTTATGTCTATCCGTGACCCCATAGACCGCGGCACGTGAGGCTTCCTTGTCCTTCACCATGTCTCGAAGTTTGCTCGAACTCCTGTCCATTGAGTCAGTGATACCATCCAACCATCTGATCCTCTGTCAACCCTTTCTCCTCTTGCCTTCAATCTTTCCCAGCATCAGGGTCTTTTCCAATGAGTTGTGCGTTTTCTGATGAGTCAACTCTTCGCATCAGATGGCTGAGGTATTAGAGCTTCAGCTTCAGCATCAGTCCTTCCAGTGGATATTCAGGATTGATCTCCTTTAAGATTGACTGGTTTGATCTCTTTGATGTCCAAGGGACTGTCAAGAGTCTTCTCTAACACTTCAGTTCGAAAGCATCAATTCTTCAGCTCTCAGCCTTCTTTATGGTCCAACTCTCACATCCATATATGACTACTGGAAAAATCACAGCTTTGAGTATACGGACTTTGTCGGCCAAGTTCAATCTCCTTAGAACTATAATTCTGATTGACTCTTACACCTGAATTGTTGAATAATTTCTTAATCTCTCTATAAGCAGTCTCACTCTTCTCAGAGTATCTTATGCAGGTTTAACAATCAATGTTCCATTCTCCTGGTCAAATATTTGTTTTTGCATTGTCTTCTACTAAATTCAGAATCTTTAATGTAGTATTTGAGACTCTCTGCCTTTTATTCTCTAAAGACACATCAATGAGTATTCAGATTTACTGGAGTTTTAAGATTCTGCCTAGTTACTCTGTATGACACCTTTCTTGATATATCCTATACTTTGTCATCTTCTTTCAAGACAAGAAACTACTGTGTTTGTTTCATCATAGCACCAAGCACAATGCCTTAGACATAGTAAGTATTCAGTAAATATTTTTGGACATTTGAAGAAAGAGAAAAAAATTTCTCCATGGCATTGTTATAACAATTTGATATATTTTCCTTAAATAAAATTAAAACCACTTTTAAGTGAAATCATCATTATTATTTGTCACGCATTCAATTTAATACTAGCTTTGCTCACTTTAATTAATACCAGTTCCCAATTTATACTGTTCTAGATTGGCTTACTTTGCTAATCTAGACCTAGCTTTTATATCTTTAAACATGTATATGCCTATTCCTCTTTTATTTTAAATTTTAAGATTGGTGGTTTTTTTTTTTAATTAAGATTTTTTAAAAATCATCCAAGTCATTCCTTTCATTTGTTCATTAAATTCCATCCTTAGAATTTTCTCTATTTTGGGCATAATACACAAATCTGCCAGCAATGCAGGAAACCCAGGTTCAGCCCCTGGGTTTGGAAGATCCCCTGGAGAAGAGAATGGCAACCCACTCCAGTATTCTTGCCTGGAGACTCCCCTGGACAGAAAGAGCCTGGCAAGCTACAGTCCATGGGGCCACAAAGAGTCAGACACAACTGAGCAACTAACTATGCACATACAAATGACTTTTAGTGACTGAATGGCCTATTAATCTGCTGCCTTATAACTTTTATCATCTTTATGACATTTCTTTCCATCATATTAAATGTATTTGTTTCCTTAACTGTCCATAATTTATAATATTTATAGTGTGAAATATGCTTAATTATATATAATAAACAGGTAAGGTAGAAATAAGTGGCTTTTTTATGTGTGTTTATAAAATAGTGTGTATTAAAGAAATTTTTGTTGACTGAATCTTCATGCTTATCAAACCCAAGTAGGATATAGAATTGTATTCTTAGATCAAATCATCAATTAGAGCCTTCCTAACTATAAATTTTTACAAATTGTTACAAGCATTTATGGAAACTGATAATTTACCCCAAGTTCCTTTTATTCCTTTATAAGGTCACTGGACTCAAGAACGTATTCACTCTCTGAGTGAAAGAAAGAAAGAAAAGATTGCTTTTGAAAAATGCTAGGAAAATTACATGTACTAATTCCTCAAGAGCATTTCACTTGATGATCAATAGAAGTTAAAATACTACTTTTAGGCAAAAAAGGTTAATAAAAGTGTGATATTCATCTTTATGAGAGAAACGAAGAAATGACTTGTCTTTTCAGTCAGTGCCATATTAGCTATTGACTAATTAGTGATTAATTACATTACTGTGAACAACAGCTATTACTGTATTTACTGAAAAGCATATGAATTCCCAGATATAATACATAGTTCCACATGAGTAACAGAAAATGTTAATGAGCACTTACATTACTAGACTTTTCTTTCCTTCTCTTATTTGATGAACTCTCGTTTTGCTGAAAACTTTGTCTTGTTTAGGACAGAATTTTATTCCTTTCATAGCCTTATTCTTCAAAGGAATGGATTTTCATCACTGGTTTTGTGTGGAATTTTTAAGGTATAAATTGGTAATCATTATAAAGTTGTACATGTCTATGTTTTGTTTGTGTCTGGATTTTTCTAGTGTAGAAGGTATTAGCATGATGAACATATGGCTGTCTTTAGTATAATGGGAAAAACAGCAGAAAACATACTCTTACTGATCTGCTGCATGATTATTTAAATACTGATTTGATTTGAAAAAATGAAGAACATAGTGATTTTAGTATGAAATGAACCTAGGAAAAATGTCTGTTTCAAAAGGATAGGATTCAGGACATTAAGCGAAATACTGAAACATTAATTAAACAAACATGTTTTGAGTATCTACTCTTTTACTTATTTCTTTCAAAATATTTTGGACAGCTTGTAAAAAGTACTCTTTACAGTTTTAAATCAAGGGGAGTTGGCTCCTTTAGCCATAATGCTAAGAAAGTAGCAGTCTCATATGAACAAAAGGATAAGTAGTAGGAAACGTGCTTCAGTTATCAATTCAGATCTGTTAACCACTGTGACAAGATTTGCAGAAATCTTCAGGCATGCCACTTAGAGCCTAGTTTTGACATTAATCTATTTTTTCCAAGTTAATAAAATGTATTCCACTGAGGTAATTTTTGCTATCATCTTAATTAAGTCAATGTGCCCTTTACCTGAATTTAATTACATAATTTTCTTAAAGTGTGTAAATTGTGCTAAGCATTTATTTATAACATGAAACTAATGTAATGGTAAATCAATACTGAAGGAATTTCACATCTCTCACTCTGTTCACTGTAGAGCACAGCAACCAGAATGTTCTTCAGTGAAGAAATTCTAAACTGCTAGTTTGTAGATTTTATCACATTAACGTGGAACTCTGAGGCATCTCGAATGACTACTATATACAAATGAGCTCTTTGTAACATGTCAAGTAATCTTTTTATATGAATTATTTAGCGTGTTTGATTTAGTACAGAAATGAAATTCAGGAAACTTCAGATACTGTTTAATAACTAAATAAAATAATTCCAAACTTTAATTTTATTTTGTATCAAATATCTGATAACCAATTATGGTGTGTTGACAGCCCTTAAACAACAGTTATTTATCTCCTTGTCTCAAGAGGCCATTCAGATTCAGGGTCTGCACTGGTCAAGATTTTCTTTATCATTGAGGACTAGAAGACTCATGAAGAATGTAGAGAACTGTGATTAAATCCAGCAATATGGCCTGATTTTGGTTAAGCAAGAAAAATTCTTGGATTTCTTAAAGCATATTAAATTGCCTGATTCTGTCTTACAATGTTGAATTTCCTTCTTGTTATGAACCCCAAAAAACTATTCTTTAATAATCTACTAAAATAGCTTTTATGCTCTGACAGATTATCTAGCCTAATTCAAAAGTCTATGTAACGTGGAAAAACGTTAGGACTAAGGAAAGAGTAATTTATGCAACTACTGGTAACATCATTGGCCTGAGAATGAGATTTCTAAGAATGAGATTTTTTTTTCCTCAGAAATGATAAATAACTTGGCACTTATTCAGTTTAGTCACTCAGTCGTGTCTGACTGTTTGCAGCCCCATGAATTGCAGCACGCCAGGCCTCCCTGTCCATCACCAACTCCCGGAGTTCACTCAGACTCATGTCCATCAAGTCGGTGATGCCATCCAGCCATCTCAACTTCTGTCGTCCCCTTCTCCTCCTGCTCCCAATCTCTCCCAGCATCAGAATCTCTTCCAATGAGTCAACTCTTCGCATGAGGTGGCCAAAGTATTTTGGAATTTCAGCTTTAGCATCATTCCTTCCAGAGAACACCCAGGACAGTTCTCCTTTAGAATGGACCGGTTGGATCTCCTTGCAGTCCAAGGGACACTCAAGAGTCTTCTCCAACACCACAGTTCAAAAACATCAATTCTTCAGCACTCAGCTTTCTTCACAGTCCAACTCTCATGTCCGTACATGACTACTGGAAAAACCGTAGCCTTGACTAAATGGACCTTAGTCGTCAAAGTAATGTCTCTGCTTTTGAATATGCTATCTAGGTTGGTCATAACTTTACATCCAAGTAGTAAGCGTCTTTTAATTTCATAAAGTCTGACACTGTTTCCACTGTTCCGCATCTATTTCCCATGAAGTGATAGGGCCAGATGCCATGATCTTAGTTTTCTGAATGTTGAGCTTTAAGCCAACTTTTTCACTCTCCTCTTTCACTTTCATCAAGAGGCTTTTTAGTTCCTCTTCACTTTCTGCCATAAGGGTGGTGTCATCTGCATATCTGAGGTGATTAATATTTCTCCTGGCAATCTTGATTCCAGCTTGGGCTTCTTCCAGCCCAGTGTTCTCATGATGTACTCTGCATATGTTAAATAAGCAGGGTGACAGTATATAGCCTTGATGTACTCCTTTCCCTATTTGGAACCGGTCTGTTGTTCCATGTCCAGTTCTACCTGTTGCTTCCTGACCTGCTTATAGGTTTCTCAAGAGGCAGGTCAGGTGGTCTGGTATTCCCATCTCTTTCAGAATTTTCCACAGTTTATTGTGATCCACACAGTCAAAGGCTTTGGCATAGTCAATAAAGTAGAAATCGATGTTTTTCTGGAAAACTCTTGCTTTTTCCATGATCCAGCGGATGTTGGCAATTTGATCTCTGGTTCCTCTGCCTTTTCTAAAACCAGCTTGAACATCTGGAAG
Source organism: Nanger dama (assembly GCA_917880005.1). Classification (NCBI taxonomy): domain Eukaryota; kingdom Metazoa; phylum Chordata; class Mammalia; order Artiodactyla; family Bovidae; genus Nanger; species Nanger dama. The sequence goes on from CAKJTW010000038.1 coordinate 20,852,428, forward strand.
TTCACGGTTCACGTATTGCTGAAGCCTGGCTCTGAGAATTTTGAGCATTACTTTACTAGCATGTGAGATAAGTGCAATTGTGCAGTAGTTTGAGCATTCTTTGGCATTGCCTTTCTTTGGAATTGGAATGAAAACTGAGCTTTTCCAGTCCTGTGGCCACTGCTGAGTTTTCCAAATGTGCTGGCATATTGAGTGCAGCACTTTGACAGCATCATCTTTCAGGATTTGAAATAGCTCAACTAGAATGCCATCACCTCCACTAGCTTTGTTCATAATGATGCTTTCTAAGGCCCACTTGACTTTACATTCCAGGATGTCTGGCTCTAGGTGAGTGATCACACCATCCTGATTATCTTGGCCATGAAGATCCTTTTGTACAGTTCTTCTGTGTATTCTTGCTACCTCTTCTTGATATCTTCTGCTTCTGTTACGTCCATACCGTTTCTTTCCTTTATCAAGCCCATCTTTGCATGAAATGTTCCCTTGGTATCTCATTTTCTTGAAGAGATCTCTAGTCTTTCCCAATCTTGTTTTCCTCGATTTCTTTGCATTGATCGCTGAGGAAGGCTTTCTTATACCTCCTTGCTATTCTTTGGAACTCTGCATTCAGATGCTTATATCTTTCCTTTTCTCCTTTGCTTTTTGCCTCTCTTTTCACAGCTATTTGTAAGGCCTCTCCAGGTAGCCATTTTGCGTTTTTTTGCATTTCTTTTCCATGGGGATGGTCTTGATCCCTGTCTCCTGAACAGTGTCACAAACTTCTGTCCATAGTTCTTCAGGCACTCTGTCTATCAGATCTAGTCCCTTAAATCTGTTTCTCACTTCCACTATATAATCATAAGGGATTTGATTTAGGTCATACCTGAATGGTCTAGTGGTTTTCCCTACTTTCTTCAATTTAAGTCTGAATTTGGCATTAGACAACTGTAATTGCTGTATTGTAAATATTGTATCTACTTGAACACATTTTTTTTTTCTGATATACAGTTGGTTATAATATTTACTAACATTCTTCAATTACTCAGGGCATTAAGTTTTACATGGACATGTATTTTTATGTACAATTGATTTTTAAAACTTTTTAACTTCATTGAATGATTAATTTTAATATTATTTAATATTTTAATAAAAATGAAATGAGATTTTAAAATATATTTATTGGGAGTGTGGAATCTTAGCCACTAGACCACCAGGGAGGTCCCGAAAGGAGATTTTTTTAAAAAAGCTCTTTAAACTTGTTTTTCTAAATTATAAAATATTCAAAACACTCTTTTAATTATTTACAATGGTGTCATTTTTATTTTTGATACATATTGAGTTTCAAGAACACTTGAATATGATGAGAACATTTAAAAATGCAGTTGAGCAAAAATAAAAATTAGACCAAATCATACTGTTCAGGGATATATTACTTTTAAAATTTGGTATATAATAAATTATTTCCTAATTTTTTCACGCATATATGTGTATATTTTATATATATATTGTAATAAAATGAGATTGTGCTTGGTAAAAGTGAATTAAAGAAAACTAGTTTACTGTTCATCTAATTCATAAATTATGTACAGTTTCAATACTTTTTAGCTGTTGTAATTTTTCTTCAAATGCATAGTGATGTCTTGGTTCTGTACTTATTTTATTTATAAGCTACCTGTTTTCCTAAGTAGGATTTCCAATAAGCCTTTCTTCAGTGTGTCTGTGGTTGTTGTTCTTCAATCACTCAATTGTGTCCAATACTTTGCAACCCCATGGACTGCAGCTAGCCAGGCTTTCCTGTCCTCACTTTCTCCTAGAATTTGCTCAAACTCTTGTCCATTGAGTCAGTGATGCCATCCAGCCATCTCACCCTCTATCATCCCCTTCTCCTTCTGCCCTCAATCTTTCCCAGCATCAGGATCTTTTCCAATGAGTGGACTCTGCATCAAGTAGCCAAAGTATTGGTGTTTCAGCTTTAGCCTCACTCCTTCCATTGAATACTCAGGGTTGATTTCCTTTAGGATTGACTGGTTTGATCTCTTGCAGTCCAAGGGACTCTCAGAAGTCTTCTCCAACACCACAGTTCAAAAGCATCAATTCTTCAGTGCTCAGTCTTTTGTGTGATCCATCTCTCAAATCCATACATGACTACTGGGAAAACCATAGCTTTGCATATACCGACCTTTGTCGGCAAAGAGGTGTCTCTGCTTTTTAATACATTGTCTACATTTGTCATAGCTTTTCTTCCAAGGAACAAGCGTCTTTTAATTTCGTGGCTGCAGTCACTGTCTGCCGTGATTTTTGGAGCCCCCAAAATTAAGTCTGTCACTGTTTGCCTTTTTCCCTCATATATTTGCTATAAACTGATGGGACTGGATGCTGTAATCTTAGTTTGTGAACGCTGAGTTTTAAGCTAACTTTTTCACTCTCCTCTTTCATCAAGAGGCTCTTTAGTATGTCTATAGTTATCTGTTTTTGAGAGGGCAATGGCACCCCACTCCAGTACTCTTGCCTGGAAAATCCCATGGATGGAGGAGCCTGGTAGGCTGTAGTCTATAGGGTCGCCAAGAGTCGGACTCGACTGGGTGACTTCACTTTCACTTTTCAGTTTCATGCATTGGAGAAGGGAAATGGCAACCCAGTCCAGTGTTCTTCCTTGGAGAATCCCAGGGACGGGGGAGGCTGGTGGGAGGCTGTCTGTGGGGTCGCACAGAGTTGGACACGACTAAAGCAACTTAGCAGCAGCAGCAGCAGCAGTTTTCTCTTTTACCTGAATGTGTCTCAGCAAGCACTTCCTGACTTTCAAGCCAAAGATTTTGCAGTCAGTGCTATCAACTGGGATGAGAAGCCCATTTTTCTACTACTTAAATAAGTGGAGGGAGGAAATTTGCAAGGCACACAAGGGATTAACTTACTTTTCCCTCCTGCACATGTTTGAAAGAACTACCCTGTCTCTTCCTCTAGCATCCTGTGCTTAAATTCTGTTACTGCTTAAGAGTTTGAGCTAGCATCTGTTTTCTGTGAGTTTGGGGCTCTTATTTTAATTTTTTTGTTCCATTCATTGCCATTTCTTCACTCAGTTGTTATTTATTGGACAGATTGCATAGGGCATACTATAAACCACTGGGAATATAGCAATAAAAAGTCATAAAGTTCACTGACCTTAAGGATGAGAAAGAGTTGAGCCAATAATGAATAGCATCCATAAGATTTCACAAAAGCACAATGTAGTACTAGTGTACAGGGGGTGTGCATGATGGAAAGGACCCGGTTGAGTAAGAATGGCCGTCTTCCTTATTCAGGAATGTTTCATAAACTCTGGTTCAGTAAGATAGCTTTCTAAAATTTTAAGACAAAGACCGACATTGAAGTGTCCCTCTTACCTTGAGCTACATCTACCTGTGTTAAACATGAAAGCATCACTGAAAAAAATGGAAATATGTTTCTTGTTAACTCACATTTTCATGTGTGTATAAATAATGTGTATAAAAATTTAAGGTTGTTCCATTACCATTAAATACCTATTTAATGGATTAAAATCTGTAAAATACTTTTGTAATGTCCACACATAAGCTAAATGCTATAGTTTGTAGCCTGTGTTGTGGACCAGTAGATAGGTAATTGGCCTTCACCTGATGTCAGAAAAATCAGTTGAACATTAGGAAAGTCAACTAAAATTCTACAAGTGAGTAGTACATGGTACAATACTGCTTTTAAGTAATGAGTAACTTACACTTTTATCCAGACTTCAGATGGTTATATGCCTTGTAGAAAGTTCTGACTCAGAAAATTTCATGCTTTACAATTCTTTAATTTGAATATAAAGAGATATTTACCTTCACCGCACACTGAACAACTACTTAAAATATGTTATTAAAGAGGTACCAGATATGCTCAAGGGACCTCATGTTTTGCTTTGTCCCTATTACTCTGTTACCTGATTTTTTCTTCACTTATCATGACCCTTTTTCCATATCAGTAAATAAAGATCTTCATCAGCAATTTAATTGTGGTTTCACAGTTTATTTAACCAACCTATTCTTGTTAAACCTTAAGTTTGATTTAATTTTTCACTATTAAAAAATACTTTGGTGAACAACTTATTATTTGTATCAGTATGCTTTTCCAATTGTTTCATCAAGTTTTCTTTTTTAAAAACTAGATTGCAGGGTCATAATACTTGTTACTTGTTGCTAGATGGCCCTCCAGAAAGAATGTGCCAAGCCACAATTAGAGCAAGATTATACTACAGTATCCATTTCTACCTGTGGCTCCGCTGGTAAAGAATTGGCCTGCAGTGTGGGAGACCTGTATTTGATCCCTGGGTTGGGATCCTCTGGAGAAAGGAAAGGCTACCCACTCCAGTATTGTCGCCTGGAGAATTCCATGGACTGTAGAGTTCATGGAGTCACAAAGAATCAGACATGACTGAGCAGCTTTCACTTCACTTCACTTCACTTCATCCGTTTCTGTACCAAAGCTTTAGAAGTATTTGCCGGTCTGAGCTTTGTAGTGATATATGATTGTTGTTTGATTTGCTTTTTTTGAATATAGTGAATTGGAATATTTTTCTATTTGATTAAGTCATTCTTTCTTCACTCTTGCCCTTCCTTTGGCTTTTCTTTCTTTCTTGGCCATGATCATAACACAAGAATATGTAGTATGCACAGGAGGGTATATGTGCAAACAAGAGAGTGAGTGAAAAGGCCATTTACATACCTTGCTCATTTTTTTTTCTGGCTGATGTTTGTTTTTTCTTAAGGATTTTTAAGAACCCTTCTTCATATCATACGGAATAAGTACTATCTGTCAATCTAGCAGTTTGCACTATTACAGATTCTCCCAGTTTGATCTTAGCCTTCTAACTTTGTTTTGTATGTACAGAACTAATAAATTGTATGTGAGTTAAACTCTGTTTTGAAACACCTGTATGGAAACAGGGACTTTTATAAAAGTATATATTGTTGATGAGAAACTAGGGGAGACTAAGCAGACAGGACAAAAACTGTGGCTTAAATCCTTGATTTATCCTCAGTTCAGTTCAGTGGCTCAGTAGTGTCTTAACTCTTTGCAACCCTGTGGACTGCAGCGTGCCCGGCCTCCCTGTCCATACCAACTTCTGGAGCTTGCTCAAACTCAGGTCCATCGAGTCGGTGATAGCATTCAACCATCTCATCCTCTGGCGTCCCCTCTCTTCCTGCCTTCAATCTTTCCCAGCAATAGGGTCTTTTCCAATGAGTCAGTTCTTCACATCAGGTGGCCAAAATATTGGAGCTTCAGCTTCAGCATCAGTCCTTCCAGTGAATATTCAGGACTGATTTTCCTTTATAATTGACTGGTTTTACAGGAAAAAAAACAGCTAGAAAGAACATTGTTTAACATAACACTTTATATAGAGCTAAATGATTTTTCTTATAATTCTAAAATGTGATAATAACTATAACCCTAAGCTTGAAGACATTGTTATCATTGTACATAACGTTTCAAGTAAGGTTAGATATAAGGGTTTTTTTTTAAGTTTATTTGGCAAGTTATAGTTCTCAGAACAGTTTAACTTATGTAATTGTTAATATTTGAACTTTGTGACATGATAAATTTTGAAGAGACCCACAGATCTTCAACTCTCCTATTTCTGTAGAGTAGTTTAACTGTACCAAGTGTGTGTGTGTGTGTGTGTGTGTGTTTTTAATTTCTGGAAACATTTAAAGTCAATTATGCGTGTAACCTGTAATAAAATTTACATTTTCATGCATGGTATATTCTAAATACCTTTCTTTTCTTAAAAAACATGTTGTTAGTAAGTAAAAAATCTAATAATATGAAATTATGACTGTTGTATACTTAGAAACAATGAAAAACAGTAGAAAAAAAGGATTTAATATTTTTACTTCACTGTGGCTTTAATAACTAGGACGATTACTTGCAAATGAACAACTGCATCATCTTTAGCACCACAGGCTTAAATTAAGATCCCAAAGTCCCATAGGTTTTATGTTCCCTGATGTGTTATCAAGAAACTTAAAATATAGAATGGCTCATGTTCTAAAATGGAACACAATCCATGTAATATCCATGACTAGTAAAGCGATTAAAATTCAGTCCAACATCAGGCTCTGTAAAGGAGGTGCAAACTAACGAAAGAGAAAGGAAAAAGGAACTAGCTGGTTTCTGTTAAAGCTGAACAATGGTAAAAACAAACCATTGTCATCATATTAGAGGTTGAAGAAATTTAGTTGTTTCTGTGTCTCTGAGCTGCTAATGTAATTATTCTGAACTTCTCATTGTGTTTTAATCTGAAATATTTTCACATATTTTTCAGCCCTTGCTGAAACTATTTCTCTTGTAACAATAATACAAATGTATAAGCTAAGAAGTCCTTTATTTTCATTTTCATGAACCAGAAACATGAGAAAAGAATGATTGAATAGTTTGATTTTATAGCAGGTGAGCACTTCAATAAAGGTTTGATTATTTTAATAGCTTAATAGTCTTAATGAAAACTTTATTCTGATCAAGGAGAAGGCAATGGCACCCCACCCCAGTACTCTTGCCTGGAAAATCCTATGGACAGAGGAGCCTGGAAGGCTGCAGTCCATGGGGTCGCTGAGGGTTGGACATGACTGAGCGACTTCACTTCACTTTTCACTCTCATGCATTGGAGAAGGAAATGGCAACCCACTCCAGTGTCCTTGCCTGGAGAATCCAGGAATGGGGGAGCCTGGTGGGCTGCCATCTGTGGGATCGCACAGAGTCGGACACGACTGAAGCGACTTAGCAGCAGCAGCAGCAGCAGCATTCTGATCAAATAATTATATTAAACTTTACAATCTATTATGTCAGATATAATTTCAGTTCTGCTGGAAGTTTGCTGATGCTGAGAAAGAAGAGCTCTCAGTGCAAAAAGGGTAGTACCTTGATTCTTTGCCAGTAATACCTATATCTTTTCTTAATAAAATAATAATTAAAAGTTGATTTCTTCCCAGCTGTGTTGTAAATAAAAAGAAACTAGAATAATCTAGCCATTCTTTTACTGTACTAAAGAATTATGTCTAAATTCAAATCACATCTTTTGGTTGTTTTTAGTTAAGCATACTTCCAGTGAATTGATCTTTAAAAAGACAGTTATAATAATTGGCACACATCAGCCTTTAATGTTGTGTGTTGTACGCCTACATGTATTTGCATTTGGAATTTGTGTATTATTTCATACACATTTAAATCCATGTCTAGCACCCCATCCTTAGGACTGTGTATAACTATATATCATTATACAGCCTCTTTATTTTCTCTGACCAAAAATATACTAGCAAAATGAGAATGATACTATCTTAACAGTCTCAAGGCAGTGGTAATAGAGATTGTTTTTGACCTTAAGGTGTTATATCTTGGCTTTATGTTCTGCAAATAACAGTGAATTTACTACCTTTTAGAATGTTAAGGTAAGTAATTTAAATATGAATTTGGTTTGTGGCATTTTAGTTTAGGAGAGGATGTTTTGCTTGAGCAGGATACTGATAGGTTTTACTTGCAAAAGCATCATGAGTAATTAAATTCAGAGACATTACTTTGCCAACAAAGATCCGTCTAGTCAAGGCAATGGTTTTTCCAGTGGTCATGTATGGATGTGAGAGTTGGACTGTGAAGAAAGCTGAGTGCCGAAGAATTGATGCTTTTGAACTGTGGTGTTGGAGGAGACTCTTGAGAGTCCCTTGGACTGCCCGGAGGTCCAGCCAGTCCATCCTAAAGGAGATCAGTCCTGAATATTCTTTGGAAGGACTGATGCTGAGGCTGAAACTCCAATACTTTGGCCACCTCATGTGAAGAGTTGACTCATTGGAAAAGACTCTGATGCTGGGAGCGATTGGGGGCCGGAGGAGAAGGGGACGACCGAGGTTGAGATGGCTGGATGGCATCACTGACTCGATGGACGCGAGTGTGAGTGAACTCCGCAAGTTGGTGACGGACAGGGAGGCCTGGCGTACTGCAATTCATGGGGTTGCGAAGAGTCAGACACCACTGAGCGACTGAGCTGATGTGCTGTATGCTAAGTCGCTTCAGTCCTGTCTGACTCTTTGTGACCCCATGGACTGCAGCCCGCCAGGCTCCTCTGTCCATGGAAATCTCCAGGCAAGAATACTAGAGTGGTTTGCCATTTCCTCCAGGGACTCTTCCCGACCCAGGGATCAAACCGGTGGCTGCTGCATTGAAGGCAAATTCTTTACTCTGAGCCACCAGGGTATTTTTTAATAAATTGATTTATACTGCTGCTGCTAAGTCGCCCGGTCGTGTCCAACTCTATGCGACCCAGAGACAGCAGCCCACCAGGCTCCCCCATCCCTGGGATTCTCCAGGCAAGAACACTGGAGTGGGTTGCCATTTCCTTCTCCAGTGCATGAAAGTGAAAAGTGAAAGTGAAGTCGCTCAGTTGAGTCTGACTCTTTGGGACCCCATGGACTACAGCCCACCAGGCTCCTCCTTCCATGGGATTTTCCAGGCAAGAACACTGGAGTGGGTTGCCATTGCCTTCTCCAATGCATGAAAGTGAAAAGTGAAAGTGAAGTCGCTCAGTCGTGTCCAACTCCTCACGACTCCATGGACTGCAGCCCACCAGGCTCCTCCGTCCATGGGGTTTGCCAGGCAAGAGTATAGAAAATGTTAAATGATGTTTCTTTATTACAAGACTCTGTATTTTCACTATGCTAGTACACATTGTGAATCATTCAGAAAGGAAGATATGTGCAATATTTTACCTCATAAGTATTTGACCAGAGATTTCTTTTTGTGTGAAGCATATTGTAGGGCAAGTGTTACATAAAACATACTTAGAGAAGTGCTAGACTAGCATTTGGGGGTTTTAATACTTAAAAATTTTTTTCACATCTTTTTCTTCAGCTTATCATAAAACAGGGTGATTGTATAACAATCATGTTTTTTCTTTTTAAAAATGCTTCTCTCCATTCCTAAATTTTCTTGATGTGGCATCTTCAAAGTTAGGACCAATATGGTCATATTATTTAACTCATAATAATAATATTTTCTTATAATACTTTGTAGTATCTGGGTTCTTCTATTTTTTCATCATTTCTTTCCATGTTTGCTTTGAAGTTTTTCCCAACAATATTGATCCGTTTACATGCAGCATCATGGTTCTGACAAACCTTGTTTTCTCAAGCTGCCTTACTTTTATACTGTAGACCTCACGGCCTTTTCTCGGGAAGCGCCACCACAAAGACCACAGTGACTCGAATTCGATGCAATCAGCAGGAGGATTTATTTAGCCAGCGCGCTGGGGTTCGAGCCCCGCTTCCAGGAGTGAACCCCCAACATTCACTGAGAGGGATTTTTATGCAGAAAGATCAAAGACAACTGGGAATGAGATCGGAATGTGGGAACAATGCGATAAGGGGGTCTTAGGATGAAGTGGAGACATTTGATTGGTGGGGATGATTTACAGGTAATTTAGAGAGAAGGACTCCACCACGGCGGTGCCGCTGGGAAATGCATTTTGAGGAAAGGTCAGTTACACAGTGGAAACTAAGTCACAAGTTATCAGTTAAGAATAGGGAGCAGTCAGGAGGCTCTGAGTCATCAAGATAAGGGGAAGCTATGCGGCGCATTCTGCCTTCCAGGTTTAACTCTTAACCTAGGAGTTTTTCAGTGCCCTTTTCAGAAAGCACTAAATGAAGTTACATTTTTACAGAAAGACGAATACAATGATTTACAACGAAGAGAAATTCATTATCCCAAAAGCCTTGTTTCTCTAACATCAAACTACTACAATTTTTTTTTTTTTTTTTTAACCTAAAGATTCTAAAGTTCTTCAATACATGTAGGTTTCTCTTCCTGGAATGTCTCTTTCTTACTCCACATCTGCTGATGAATACTTGCTTCTTATGATTTAAAACTCAAGATGTAGTATAACGCATTCTCTAAAGCTTTATTGAGCTAATATTTGCCATCCATATATGTAGTTATTAATTTATGTAGGTTCATGAATATTAAGTATTTGTACATATATGTCAGGATGCTATGAGTATAAGGATGAACAGTGTAAATATGAACAAAGATCTCATATTTCATGAGGACTGGATAGGCTACTAAATGGACAACTGTAGTCATCCCTGATAATTGCTATTCCCAGGAAGTACAGAGTGCTGAGGGTACACATAGGAAGAGCTACAGAAACCAGGTAAAACTCTGGGAAACTGACTCCTGGCCAAAGATTTGAAAGATAAATAGGAGTTACTAAGGTGGAAAGATGAGTGCAGTTAGAGCAGCCAAGAAAATAGTTAAAAACAGAGATGGACCTACATGAAAATAGATGGAATGACTAGGGGAAATAGTCAAGCAGACATTGATAATTATGTGGAAAGTAATTACATAGTATTACCATAGCGCTATAGTATTACCAAATGCAGTGGCTTTGGGGATTATAGGTCTGAACTTTGAGACCATGTTGGAATTTACTGCAGCTAATAAGATGGTATTCTGCTCTTTGTAACACTCTAAGTAACATATATTGAGGTGGTTTCTCCATGCCGTAGCCATTTAATATATAATAGAAAGGAAGCCCTACCTGGATTTCCAAAAAAAAGTAAATTTTCAGCAAGCTTGAAATAGATTAGTTGTGTATACATCTTTGGCTATCATGATATCTTAGGAACCCAGAAATATTTAAAGTCCATGTATGTCTTCTCCAGACTAAAAGTAGTCAAAGCCCTTGTAAACTTTTTCATAGGTGCCATACTAATCCTATCCATGGAATTTCTGTATTACTTTATTTTCCATTTTAGAGTTGCAAGTACATAGTAGCCTATAGCTGAAAAGTTTTCTGTCAATAAAAGTCTTCTCCCCTTCATTATTAGATATTAGAGAAGAAAAATCAATTTGCTGTGTTTTACACATTCACATTGCTTTCTGTCTAGTTGTAGATTGTTGGTCTCTAATTTTAAATATGCTCAACTTATTAATAAGAAAACTGGAGGTTAAATTCCCAAAATATTCCTTTTTAAATAAATTAACAGAAATTATTTTATATTCCCAAGGTCAATCTTCCAGGGCTCTTTTAAAGGTCTTATTGACAAATAAAATTCTTTGTAGAGTTTTCAGACTAACTTACTCTTAATATCAAATTTGTGTTTTATTCATTTATGTTTCTGTGATATTTCAGCCTGTTACATAATATAATATACCCTCTTACAACATATGAAAATGTCTGAAATCTTGACTCAACAGTGGGAAAAGGCTAGGGATAGTTTTACTCTATTTAAAATTATTTTGCTATTAGAGTCAGTTCAGTTCAGTCACTCAGTCGTGTATGACTCTTCGCGACCCCATGAACTGCAGCACGCCAGGCCTCCCTGTCCATCACCAACTCCCAGAGTGCACTCAGACTCATGTCATTTGAGTCGGTGATGCCATCCAGCCATCTCATCCTCTGTCGTCCCCTTTTAGTCCTGTCCCCAAGGCCTCCCAGCATCAAAGTCTTTTCCAAAGAGTCAACTCTTCACATGAGATGGCCAAAGTACTGGAGTTTCAGCTTTAGCATCATTCCTTCCAAAGAAATCCCAGGGCTGATCTCCTTTAGAATGGACTGGTTGGATCTCCTTGCAGTCCAAGGGACTCTCAAGAGTCTTCTCCAACACCACAGTTATCGATTCTTCGGCGCTCAGCCTTCTTCACAGTCCAACTCTCACATTCATACATGACCACGGGAAAAACCATAGCCTTGACTAGACGGACCTTAGTCAGCAAAATAATGTCTCTGCTTTTGAATATGCTATCTAGGTTGGTCATAACTTTTCCTCCAAGGAGTAAGCGTCTTTTAATTTCATGGCTGCAGTCAACATCTGCAGTGATTTTGGAGCCCCCAAAATAAAGTCTGACACTTTTTCCACTGTTTCCCCATCTATTTCCCATGAAGTGATGGGACCAGATGCCATGATCTTAGTTTTCTGAATGTTGAGCTTTAAGCCAACTGTTTCACTCTCCTCTTTCACTTTCATCAAGAGGCTTTTTAAATTCCTCTTCACTTTCTGCTATAAGGGTGGTGTCATCTGCATATCTGAGGTGATTGATATTTCTCCTGGAAATCTTGATTCCAGCTTGTGTTTCTTCCAGTCCAGCGTTTCTCATGATGTACTCTGCATATAAGTTAAATAAGCAATGTGACAGTATACAGCCTTGACATACTGCTTTTCCTATTTGGAGCCAGTCTGTTGTTCCATGTCCAGTTCTAACTGTTGCTTCCTGACCTGCATACAGATTTCTCAAGAGGCAGGTCAAGTGGTCTGGTATTCCCATCTCTCTCAGAATTTTCCACAGTTTATTATGATCCACACAGTAAAAGACTTTGGCGTAGTCAATAAAGCAGAAATAGATATTTTTCTGGAACTCTCTTGCTCTTTCCATGATCCAGTGGATGTTGGCAATTTGATCTCTGGTTCCTGTGCCTTTTCTAATACCAGCTTGAAAGTTCATGATTCACGTATTGCTGAAGCCTGGCTTGGAGAATTTTGAGCATTACTTTACTAGCATGTGAGATGAGTGCAATTGTGTGGTAGTTTGAGCATTCTTTGCCATTGCCTTTCGTTGGGATTAGAATGAAAACTGAGCTTTTCCAGTCCTGTGGCCACTGCTGAGTTTTCCAAATTTGCTGGCATATTGAGTGCGGCACTTTGACAGCATCATCTTTCAGGATTTGAAATAGCTCAACTAGAATGCCATCACCTCCACTAGCTTTGTTTGTAGTGATGCTTTCTAAGGCTCACTTGACTTCACATTCCAGGATGTCTGGCTCTAGATGAGTGATCACACCATCGTGATTATCCAGCTCGTGAAGATACTTTCTGTACAGTTCTTCTGTGTATTCTCGCCACCTCTTCTTAATATCTTCTTCTCTTAGATCCATACTGTTCCTGTCCTCTATCGAGCCCATCTTTGCATGAAATATTCCCTTGGTATCTCTAATTTTCTTGAATAGATATCTAATCTTTCCCATTCTGTTGTTTTCCTCTAATCCTTTGCACTGATTGCTGAGGAAGGCTTTCTTATATCTTCTTGCTATTCTTTGGAACTCTGCATTCAGATGCTTTTATCTTTCTTTTTCTCCTTTGCTGTTCGCCTCTCTTCTTTTCACAGCTATTTGTAAGGCCTCCCCAGACAGCCATTTTGCTTTTTTGCATTTCATTTCCATGGGGATGGTCTTGATTCCTGTCTCCTGTACAGTGTCACCAACCTCATTCCATAGTTTATCAGGCACTCTGTCTGTCAGATCTAGTCCCTTAAATCTATTTCTCATGTCTACTGTATAATCATAAGGGATTTGATTTAGGTCATACTTGAATGGTCTAGTGGTTTTCCCTACTTTCTTTAATTTAAGTCTGAATTTGGTAATAAGGCGTTCATGATCTGAGCCACAGTCAGCTCCTCGTCTTGTTTTTGTTCACTGTATATAGCTTCTCCATGCTTGGCTGCAAAGAATATAATCAATCTGATTTTGTTGTTGACCATCTGGTGATATCCATGTGTAGTGTCTTCCCTCGTGTTTTTGGAAGAGGGTGTTTGCTATGACCAGTGCATTTTTTTGGCAAAACTCTATTAGTCTTTATCCTGCTTCATTCTGCATTCCAAGGCCAAATTTGCCTCTTACTCCAGGTGTTTCTTGACTTCCTACTTTTGCATTCCAGTCCCTAGAATGAAAAGGACATCTTTTTTGGGTGTTAGTTCTAAAAGGTCTTGTAGGTCTTCATAGAACTGTTCAACTTCAGCTTCTTCAGCATTACTGGTTATGGCATAGACTTGGATAACTGTGATATTGAATGGTTTCCCTTGGAGACGAACAGAGATCATTCTGTCGTTTTTGAGATTGCATCCAAGTACTGCATTTTGGATTCTTTTGTTGACCATGATGGCTACTCCATTTTTTCTGAGGGATTCCTGCCCGCGGTAGTAGATATAGTGGTCATCTGAGTTAAATTCACCCATTCCAGTCCATTTTAGTTCGCTGATTTGTAATAAGTGCCAATTGTTTTCTTTTCAGAATATCTTAGTTGATAGTAGAAGTTTATCAAATCATGGTGCCTTTGGGCGTATTAAAAACTTGTTGAATAAATAAATAATGTTTATAGTCTCTTTTATATATTCCATAATAGCAGTTTCTTTTTCATCAATTAAATAGAGGTAAAGTCTGTCTAAAGTTACATAGTAGATAATGTTTACATAGACATGGTTATGATCAATATATTAAAATTTTTACTTAGTTCTGATGTAATATAACAGAATTTGGTCAAATAACTTAATTGATAAAGGCATTTTTTTCCCTTAAGAGTGTGTACTTACTGGCATTTAGTAGATGCCAAAGCTAAAATGTCAGGCTTTGATATGCAGCTGTATTTAAGAAAGTCTTTTATTTATCTATTTTTTTGGAGAGAAATTCTTATTTGTGATCAGGATTTCCTGTTTTATCTTTACAATGATTAAGTTTAATTATGAAGTTTCATCTATACTCCTTACTCCAAAGTGGGGAATTGTTTGCTTTTTTTCTCCAGTAAAACCTTTTGTAAAATTATTCTGTGGTTTTGGGTGTACCTTCAAAGGAGTATCCAATAGATAATTGGACAGGAGGGTATTGAGCTGAGCTTCCATTCCTGGGTGTTTGTAAAAAGATTAGTAGAAGGAAGATAATCTTTTGAAATAGAAATGTATGGTATATACATTCATTAGTAGATTTCTTTAGGAGACATGTAATAATGATCCTGAGTAATGCAAAATGGTGTAATAATATTCCCTGGTTTACCTGATATCATTGATAGTCCTGTTTTATACTTCCCTCGGTATATATTTTTCCTCTTCTTTTGTTGTTTAAAATAAATTTTAGTGTAGCTGATCTGGATTAATAAAATCTTGTTGTAATGTTTTTCATCCAATGCCATGGTTTTAGTTCTTTAAATTAATAATTTTTATTGAAATTTGTGAAGTACTGGGCTGGAGAAACAGCTATGAACAAAATAGTCAAAAGTTTCTGCCCTCTTGGACTCTTTGTTCCAGTGGGGAAGATAAACAATGAAGTAAACAAGTTACAACAAACTTTTATTTCAGAAAGTGATTGAATCATGGAGAAAGTAGAGGAACATAAAATGACACATGGTAATTGAGAGCAAGCTATTTATTTCATAGTTGTTAAGGAATACTTCTCTGATGCTGTATCACTGAACCAAGGTCTTCATAAATGAGAAAGGGGCTGCTTTGAGAAAAGCTAGAGGAAAAGTGTTCCTAGTATAGACATCAGTCGGAAAAAGGGCCTACCTAAGAACAAACTTGGCATTTTCCAAGAACTGAAAAAGACCCATTTCCCTAGAGTGAAGAAGAAGAAAGGGAGAGTAATATGAGATGAGGACTGAGAACTAAACAGAGGCCAGAATGTGATGGGTTTTGAAAGCCAGTGTTAAGGATTTAACTCTAAAATGAGAATACAGTACATTATTTTTAAACAGGTAAATTACATGTGATTGGTGTGTTTAAGAAATCACTTTGAACAAGGAATGGATTATAGAGGTACAAGAGGTGATGCAGGCTATTGTAATAGTCCTGCTTAGAGATAATGGTGACTTGGACTAGGAGGTGTCAGTAGAAAGAGTCAGTTAGTTCACATTGTGTTATTATGGTATTTACAACCATGGACGAGATTCCTTATCCAAGAAAGAGAACAGCAACAAGAAAGCCAAAGGAAGAAAGTGTTTCCATAAGGAGGAAATGATTAATTGAGGCTGCCTCTTGGAGAGGAAAGGGAAAATGCCATAATAGTGTACTGCTTGCGATTTTTTTTGATTGCTGGAAGTTTGCCAGCATCCTTAACATTCATATTGACTGAAAACTTTGCCATCTGACTCACTGTCTACCTCTGTGTTTGTACTCCTGTTCAGCCTTTGTTCTTAAAAACTTGGAAAGAAAAAGTGATGGTAAAGGAAGCAAGGGAGTGGTAAAATGGAACAAAGGAAATATCTAAACTGTTTGTGGCCCAAGTAACCTGAGATTTGAGAGAAAAAAACTGCCCCAGTTGAGAGGGCTCCATGGGACATAAAGAGGTAGGGAACAGCAAGATTTTATCAGTGGATGAGACTAAAAGAAACATTCAGAAAAGGCGTTTTGGATATGGAGCATCTCTTGAAACTGAGGTAACAGAGGGCACAATGAAGAGGTCTAAAAGGACAGAGGATGGGGAATTGGGTCATATTCAGAGATACAGAGAAGGCAATAAGCATAGTGATCTGGTTATGGTGACTGGAGAGATTTAGACTTTTGCTGGTAACTTAGATATACAGGGATATGAGGAGTGGTAGTCTCTTTTAGGATGATGGACATTTAAAGTTATGGTGCAGCTTACTGTTTTAAAGGTGTGATACCACTGATGTTTCTTTTCTAGTCCTAAAAATTATGTAGTGGTCTTTGATGGAGGAGGAGCAGAGGAAGTGAGATACTGAGATGTGCTAGCCACTGGTTAGGGGAACAGTTGACTCAATTTAACTAAGAAGGATACTCAAGGACTCATTCCCATTGGTAGGTTAATGAGTATGGGCAGGAGGCCAGAGAATGGACAGGAAACCAAAGACTCAGAGATTCTTTCTAAAGGAAAGGAGGCCAGAGGATGACAGAGAGCCAGTCATCTGTCTTCACATGGATCAGAGGTCAGTGGGTGGCCAACAGTCCAAGAATCTGTCTTCAAGTGGATTATAAGTCAAGAGGACTAGCCAGTAAGTCAGGAGGTTTAAACCAATGGGAAGTTAATGTATTACTATGAGAGGATTTGAATATATCTGACAGTTACCATCTTACAGGCAACATCTAGTCTGGGCTTCTTCCATTTGACAGGTCTTATCTATAATATTTTAATAATTCAGAACAGTATAAAAAGTAAGAGCAGTTATATGAAACAAGAATTATAAAAATTTAATATAGATACAGTTTTGCTATTTTCTTACACGTTTTTAAACCTGAGTATAACAGGTTAAATCAATTAAATTTAGTTTGTGATATCACAGAAACTCATCTGAACAGTAGCTACCAACTTTAAGCTGCATAGAACTGGTATTATACATATTATCTATTTTCATATATCACCTTTAGCTCTCTTAATGCTAATATATTCTGATATTGTTTATAATTTTCTGATACTTGATATTGGAAAAAAACAAAGTGATAATACTCTCTTCACATCAGAGAATACAAAAATAACATTTGACAAGTGAGCTGGAGAACTTTGAAGAACTTCTGAACCTCACCTTTATCCTCAAAGTTACATTTCTCCCTAAATATATTGTGGCATGCTGAAGCTATTTGTTTAAGATATATTGTTGCTTCTTCTCAGCATCATGGTCATAGGAAGACTATAATGTGCAGGAAGAGTATAGACATATTTGTGGCTTGTATATTCTTTCCTGATCAAATATTGCCATTTTTTCCAATATGATAAATGGCATTTATGGAAACAACATCTAACATCATACTCAGTAATGCAAAACTTGAAAGCTTTCCACTTAGTAAGATCAGTTCGGTTCATTTCAGTCACCCAGCTGTGTCTGAATCCTGGCGATGCCATGGACTGCAACACGCCAGTCTCCCTGTCCATGGCCAACTATCAAAGTTTACTCAAACTCATGTCCATTGAGTCAGTGATGCCATCCAATCATCTCATTCTCTGTCATCCCCTTCTCCTGCCTTCAGTCTTTCCCAGAATCATGGTCTTTTCCAGTGAGTCAGTTCCTCACATCAGGTGGCCAAAATATTGGAGTTTCAGCTTCACCATCAATCCTTCCAATGAATATTCAGGACTGATTTCCTTTAGGATGGACTGCTTTGATCTCCTTGCAGTCCAGGGGACTCTCAAGAGTCTTCTCCAACACCAAAGTTCAGAAGCATCAATTCTTCAGTGCTCAGCTTTCTTTATAGTACAACTGTCACATACATACATGACTATTGGAAAAACCATAGCTTTGACTAGACAGACCTTTGTTGGCAATTAATGTCTCTGCTTTTTAATATGCTGTCTAGGTTGGTCATAACTTTTCTTCCAAGGAGCAAGCATCTTTTAATTTCATGACTGCAGTCATGATCTGCAGTGATTTTGGAGCCCCCAAAATTAAAGTCTGGCACTGTTTCCACTGTTTCCCCATCTGTTTCCCATGAAGTGATGGGACCAGATGCCATGATCTTAGTTTTCTGAATGTTGAGTTTTAACCCAACTTTTTCACTCTTGTTTACTTTCATCAAGAGGCTCTTTATTTCTTCTTTGCTTTATGCCATAAGGGTGGTGTCATCTGCATATCTGAGGTGATTAATATTTCTCCCGGCAATCTTGATTCCAGTTTGTGCTTCCTCCAGCCCAGTGTTTCTCGCGATGAACTCTGCATATAAGTTAAATAAGCAGGGTGACAATATACATCCTTGATGTACTCCTTTTCCTATTCAGAACCCGTCTGTTGTTCCATGTCCAGTTCTAACTGTTGCTTCCTGACCTACAAACAGATTTCCTCAAGAGGCAGGTCAAGTGGTCTGGTATTCCCATCTCTTTAGGAATTTTCCACAGTTTGTTATGGTCCACACAGTCAAAGACTTTGGCATAGTCAATAAAGCAGAATTAGATATTTTTCTAGAACTCTCTTGCTTTTTCGATGATCCAGTTGATGTTGTCAAATTGATCTCTGGTCCCTCTGCCTTTTTCTAAATACAGCTTGAACATCTGGAGTTTCATGGTTCCTGT
The DNA here is from genome assembly GCA_917880005.1 of Nanger dama. Lineage (NCBI taxonomy): Eukaryota > Metazoa > Chordata > Mammalia > Artiodactyla > Bovidae > Nanger > Nanger dama. The sequence continues at coordinate 20,871,161 of CAKJTW010000038.1, forward strand.
ACTGTTGAAGCCTGGCTTGGAGAATGTTAAGCATTTCTTTGCTGGCGTGTGAGATGCATGCCATTGGGCGATAGCTGGAGCATTCTTTGGCATTGTCTTTCTTTGGGATTGAATATTTGCCTTGATTCATAGTACAATCAAAACCAAGACAAAGAATACCTGCTTTTCCACTGCTGTTCCACAGTGTGCTAGTAGTTCAAGACAGAATAATTGAAATGGGAAAAATTTTAAAGGGTATCCAGATTGGAAAAGGAGAAGTCAAATTGTCTCTATTTGTAGATGACATAATCCCATATGTAGAAAACCTCAAATAATTTTTAAGAAAACTACTGGAACTAATAAAATTAGAAATGTTGTAGAGTACAAGATACAAAAACAGTGTGTGTCTATCTGCCAGCAATGAAGAATCCCAAAGTGAAGTTAAGAAAGCAATTTCACTTGCAATAGCGTCTAAAAAAATACCTAGTAGTAAATTTTGTCTCCTTAGATTGAAAACTAAAGAAGATATATATAAATGAAAAAGCATCCCATGTTCATGGTTGAAAAGACTTAGAACTGTTAAGATGCCAGAACTATCCAGAGCAATGTACAGATGCAGCTAAATCCCTGTTAAAATTCCAACAACCTTTTATGCAAAGAAATGGAAAACTCAGACCTTAAATGCAACCCCATGGACTGTAGCCCACCAGGCTCCTCAGTCCATGGGGTTTTTCAGGCGTGAATACTGGAGTGGGTTGCCAATTTTTTTCCAGGTGATCTACCTGACCCAGGGATCAAACCTGGGTCTCCCTCATTACAGGCAGACGCTTTACCGTGCAAGCTACCAGGGAGCCCCATACAAAAGGAGAGGCCCTGAATAGTTAAAGCACTCTTGAAAGGGAATAAAACTCAGGACTTACACTTCTTAATTTCAAACGTTATTGCAGTACAAAGCTACAGTAATCAAAGCAACGTGGTACTTACCTAAAGATAGATGTATAGACTTGTGGAGTATGAACGAGAGTCTAAAATAAACCCATATATCTGAAGGTACTTCCAAATCATATTTATAAGATGCTTACTCCTTGGAAGAATAGTTATGACCAACCTAGAAAGCATATTCAAAAGCAGAGACATTACTTTGATGACTAAGGTCCATCTAGTCAAGGCTATAGTTTTTCCAGTAGTCATGTAGGAATGTGAGAGTTGGACTGTGAAGAAAGCTGAGTGCTGAAGAATTGATGCTTTTGAACTGTGGTGTTGGAGAAGACTCTTGAGAGTCCCTTGGACTGCAAGGAGATCCAACCAGTCCATTCTGAAGGAGATCGACCCTGGGATTTCTTTGGAAGGAATGATGCTAAAGCTGAAACTAGTACTTTGGCCACCTCATGCGAAGAGCTGACTCATTGGAAAAGACTCTGATGCTGGGAGGGATTGGGGGCAGGAGGAAAAGGGACGACAGAGGATGAGATGGCTGGATGGCATCACTGACTCGATGGACATGAGTCTTGAGTGAATTACGGGAGTTGGTGATAGACAGGGAGGCCTGGCGTGCTGCGATTCATGGGATCGCAAATAGTCGGACACGAGTGAGCAACTCAACTGAACTGATGATAAGGCTTAATATCTTGAATATATAAAGAACTTCTAAAACTCAACAACAAAAAGACAGACAACCAAAAGGAATAATGAAAAAGACCATGATAGATATTTCTCCCAAGAAAATATACAAATGTCCAATAATCAATGAAAAGATAACCAACGTCATTAGTCTTCAGAGAAAAGCAAATCAAAACTACAATGACATAACACCTCATAGTCATTAGAATGACTGTTAATAATAACTAGTGTTATTAAAGAAGTAGAGAAATTAAAACTCTCATAAATTGATGTGGGAATGCAAAATGGTACAACAGCTCCACTGTGGAAAACAGTTGAGTTCCTCCTCAGAAAACTACCTATAGAATTCCCATATGACCCAACAGCTCTATTCCTATCGGTTCAGTTCAGTCACTCAGTTGTGTCTGACTCTTTGTGACCCATGAACCGCAGTATGCCAGGCCTCCCTGTCCATCACCAGCTCCCGGAGTCCACTCAAAACCATGTCTATTGGGTCGGTGATGCCATCCAGCCATCTCATCCACTGTCGTCCCCTTCACCTCCTGCCCTCAATCTTTTCCAGCACCAGGGTCTTTTCCAATGAATCAGCTCTTGGCATCATGTGGCCAAAGTATCGGAGTTTCAGCTTCGCCATCAGTCCTTCCAATGAACACCCAGAACTGATCTCCTTTAGGATGGACTGCTTGGATCTCCTTGCAATCCATGGGACTCTCAAGAGATTTCTCCAACACCACAGTTCAAAAGCATCAATTCTTTGACACTCAGCTTACTTTATAGTCCAACTGTCACATCCATACATGACCACTGGAAAAGCCATAGCCTTGACTAGATGGACCTTTATTGCCAAAGTAATGTCTCTGCTTTTGAATATGCTGTCTAGGTTGGTCATAACTTTCCTTTCAAGAAGTAAGCATCTTTTAATTTCATGGCTGCAAACACCATATCCAGTGATTTTGGAGCCCAGAAAAATAAAGTCAGCCACTGTTTCCACTGTTTCTCCATCTATTTGCCATGAAGTGATGGGACCAGATGCCATGATCTTAGTTTTCTGAATGTTGATCTTTACCAAGATCTTGGATCTTGGCTTTTTTACTCTGCTCTTTCACTTTCATCAACAGACTCTTTAGTTCTTCTTCACTTTCTGCCATAAGGGTGGTGTCATCTGCATATCTGAGGTTATTGATATTTTTCCCGGCAATCTTGATTCCAGCTTTTGCTCCCTCCAGCCCAGCTTTCCTCATGATATACTCTGCATATAAGTTAAATAAGCAGGGTGACAGTATATAGCCTTGATCTACTCTTTTCCCTATTGGAACCAGTTTGTTGTTCCATGTCCAGTTTTAGCTGTTGCTTCCTGACCTGCATACAGGTTTCTCAAGAGATAGCTCAGGTGGTCTAACATTCCCATCTCTTTCAGAATTTTCCACAATTGATTGTGATCCACATAGTCAAAGGCTTTGGCATAGTCAATAAAGCAGAAATAGATGTTTTTCTGGAACTCTCTTGCTTTTTCAGTGATCCAGCATATGTTGGCAATTTGATCTCTGTTTCCTCTGCCTTTTCTAAAACCAGCTTGAACATCTGGAAGTTCACGATTCACGTATTACTGAAGCCTGGCTCTGAGAATTTTGAGCATTACTTTACTATGGTGAGAGATGAGTGCAATTGTGCAGTAGTTTGAGCATTCTTTGGCATTGCCTTTCTTTGGCAATGGAATGAAAACTGAGCTTTTCCAGTCCTGTGGCCACTGCTGAGTTTTCCAAATGTGCTGGCATATTGAGTGCAGCACTTTGACAGCATCATCTTTCAGGATTTGAAATAGCTCAACTGGAATTCCATCACCTCCACTAGCTTTGTTTGTAGTGATTCTTCCTAAGGCCCACTTGACTTCACAATCCAAGATCTCTGGCTCTAGCTGAGTGTGAGTGATCACACCATCGTGGTTATCTGGATCTTGAAGATCTTTTCTGTACAGTTCATTTGTGTATTCATGCCACCTCTTAATATCTTTGCTTCTGTTACATCCATACTGTTTCTGTCCTTTATCGAGCCCATCTTTGCATGAAATGTTTGTTCCCTTGAAGAGATCTCTGGTCTTTCCCATTCTGTTGTTTTCCTCTATTTCTTTGCATTGGTCTCTGAGGAAGGCTTTCTTAGCTTTCCTTGCTGTTCTTTGGAACTCTGCGTTCAGATGCTTATATCTTTCCTTTTCTCCTTTGCTTTTCGCCTCTCTTCTTTTTACTCTATTCCTATATATGTGCCCAAAAGAACTGAAAAGATGGACCTAAGCAGATACTTGTATGCTAATGTTCTTTGTGGCATTATTCATATTAACCAAAAGTTAGAAACAACACAAGTGTCCATAAATAGATAGACTAAACCAAATGTTTTATATATACTCAGTGGGAATATTTAGCGACAGAAGAGAATGAAGTTCTGGTGTATGCTTCAACGTGGATGAAGAAAATACTATGCTAAATGAAATAAGGAAGGGAAGGGAAAGGAAGAGAAAGTCGCTCAGTCGTGTCTGACTCTTTGCGACCCCATGGACTGTAGCCTACACTAAAAGGACAAACATTGTATGAGTCACTGTATATGAGGGCTTCCCATATGGCACTAGTGTAAAGAACCCACCTTCCAGTGCTGAAGACAAAAGAGATGCAGGTTTTATCCCTGGGTCAGAAAGATCCCCTGGAGAAGCAACCACTCCAGTGTTCTAGCCTGGAGATTCCCATGCACAGAAGAACTTGGTGGGCTCTGGTCCATAGGGTCACAAAGAGACACAACTGAAGCAACATAACATGCACCTTTTATGCCGTATCTAGAATAGGTAAATTTCATAGAAACAGATTAGTGGTTACTAGGGGATATAAAGAAGACATGGTAATTTAGTCCTTAAGGGTTACAGACTCTGATTGGGGTGATAAAATAATTTTGGAAATAGTAATGATAACATTTGCAAAACTTTGTGAATATAATTAATGCTACTGAATTGTGTGATTAAAAATGATTTAAATGGCAAATTTTATGTTATGTATAATTCACAATTTTAAAATATTTTGTCATTTTATATTACCTCAGCATATATGAAACTGCCATAATTAATTTTATGGTGTATTCCTTCCCCAGAAACTGCATGGGTCACGATGCTTCGTGCTTCCTCTGTTTGATTGATACAATGCATGTGATCCATAGTATGACAGTTATCATTCATTGACTTGAATAATTCATTCTCTTTGGGCTTTGCTTTCATATTGGATTTATGAGTTCATGGTAAAGATGGCGCCTTTACCTAAATTCTATTTAGAAAAAAAATAGAGTAAAGTCTCTGCTGAAAGTTGGCTAATGCATTAATCTGTATTGGCTCTGAAGGTGACCACTCATATGGGAATGATGGCTTATGGTGAACGGTGTTAGATTTTGTGATCTCTGAAGAAGCTTTAACTTTGGGACCAGGGACCCAGCTTGATCACTCTAAGAAAGGGGACAGAGAAAGCCTCTGACATAGACATCAGAAGGGGATTGGAGAATTCCCCCTCCTTGCTAGTTTCAGCAAGCTGTTTTATGTCTGTTAGAAAGCTATTAATCAAATAAGAGAGACACCTCAAGGCTGAAGGACCTTCACCAGGCCTCTCTCCCACAATATGTAATTTAAAGATATGATGGCAGGAGGTGTGTCATCTCCCAGCCATAAAACAATTGATATGAATACTGGTTTGTTGAGCTATTATCAGCCCAAGGTTTGAGAAAAAGAACAAAGTTAGTCTTAGGTGGAACCATTTTGAAGAAGGGCAAATTCCAAAGCAAATACATAGTTTCATTAACATAGCTTAAGAAAAACATTTCCATAAGAAAAACACATTGATTAGCTCAGGGCTTGAGGAAAGTTTAAATTCTGAAGGAACTAGGTGTCGTCATGGCAACATAGAATTTTAAGAGACACTTGCAGCCTATTTCCTCCTTTGGAGACCCCTGGCCTTCCAGCCTTCTTACCCTCTCAGCAGGAGTAGGGCTATCAAGTTCGTCTTTTTGTTCTCAACTTTTTGACAGTAGCACTCTACAGATTTGGTTACTATGCTACTACGTGTCCAGAGGTACGTTTTGCTCCTGAGTTTTAAGTGACTTTGATTAGCTATACATGCCACCACTGGTCATACTTTTTGAGTCTTGGAGCTTGATTTGGTATCACATGTTTGCTGAAAGCTGTGTCCCCACCTTCCAAGTGTGATTCATGAAATTCTGCAAGTGAATACCTATTAGTCCATAAAGAATAGCTAGAAAAATTCCAAGTGCCATTTTTCTTACTGCAGAAATTTAAGAGTACTAATTAGTGTCAAAAATTTTGACACTGATAGAGAATGGAGGAAAAATCAGGAAGGCTGTTATATATAAATTTATTAAAATGTAGTTACATTTTAAGTAAAATTTAGTCATGGAAGTTTTATATTCCTATAATCCATGATGGAAGTTAAAGGGTACAAATATTGACCAAACTAAACTAGACTGCTGTAATTCTTTTCCTTCATCTGGAACATACCCTTCTGCTACCCCATTTTGTCTAAATTTCTATTTGTATTTTTATGTATGTGGAAGGTTGGTTATGTTTCTCAACCATAGAGAAGTTGCCCTCTGTAGAGGATATCCCACGTGTTCCAGCAGTCCACTCGCCCCTCATCACTCAAGGGCAAGGGGCCAACTGGTCCCAGGGGAGATTCTGATCTGCATTTGTGGGCTTGGTTCCACAAGCTGCTGGATTTAAGTTTTCTTGCTTCTTGTTTCTGTCCCCTGGTGAGTGAGGCTGGTCCAGAGCCTTGTGCAGGCTTCCTGATAGGAGGAGCCAGTGTCTGCCCATAGGTGGGTGGAGATGGGTCTTGACCCTCTGGTGGGCAGTTCTGTATCAAGGAGTGTGCCTCAATGTGACTGGGTTCAGGAAGTCTTCAGGCAGCGTCTCTGCTGATGGGTGGCACTGTGTTTCCTTCCTGTTGGTTGGTTGGGCTGAGGCATCCCGGCACTGGAGCCTACAGGCTGTTGGATGGAGTCAGGTCTTGGTGCCAAAATGGTGGCTTCTGGGAGAGCTCATGCTGATGAATACTCCCCAGTATGTACCTCTGCCACCAGTGTCCTTTTCCCCCACAGTGATCCACAGCCACCCCCCACCTCCTCAGGAGACCTTCCTCAAAGACCAACCACCAGGTAGGTCTGGCCCAGGCTCCAATGAAATTACTGCTTTTGCCCTGGTTTCCAGTGTGCATAACAGAAAAGCTGTGACAAACCTAGACAGCATATTAAAAAGCAGAGACATTACTTTGCCAGCAAAGATCCATATAATCAAAGCTATGGTTTTTCTAGTAGTCAAGTATGGACGTGAGAGTTGGATCATAAAGAAGGCTGAGCACTGAAGAATTGATGCTTTTAAACTGTGGTGTTGAAGAAGACTCTGGAGACTGCAAAGAGATCAGACTAGTCATTCTTAAAGGAAATCTGTCCTGAATATTCCCTGGAAGGACTGATGCTGAAGATGAAGTTGCAATACTTGGCTACCTGATGCAAAGAGCTGACTGACTGGAAAAACCCTGATGCTGGGAAAGATTGAAGGCAGGAGAAGATGGGGATGACAGTGGGTGAGATGGTTGAATGGCATCACCAACTCAATGAACATGAATTTGAGCAAGCTCTGGGAGTTGGTGAGGACAGGGAGGCCAGGCATGCTGCAGTCCATGGGGTCACAAAGAGTTGGACAGGACTGAGCAACTGAACAACAACCAGAATGCATGAGACCTTGTGTGTGCCCTCCCAAGAGTGGAGTCTATTTCCCCTAGTCTTGTGAAGCTCCTGCACTCGAACCCCACTGGCTTTCAAACCCAAATGTTCTGCGAACAATGACTCCTGCTGCCAGAAACCCAGACTGGGAAGCCTGATATAGGGCTGAGAACCTTGGTCATGTGGGAGAGTTATGCCATATAATTATTCTGCAGCTTGTGGGTTGCTTCCTGGGGGATATTGGATTTAATTAGAGTATCAGTGTGCCCCCCACACACCATCTTGTTGAGTTTCTTCTTTATGTCTTTGAATGTAGAATATCTTTTTTGATATGTTCCAGGTTTTTTTGTTGATGATTATTCAGCAGTTAGTTGTTATTTTGGTGTGCTCTTGAGAGGAGTTGAAATCAGAGTCCTTCTACTCTGCCATCTTGTTCCGTCCCAGGATTGCTACATATCGAAAAGCAGCCTGTGTGAAAACTTAAAGTGTTGGTTGCTCAGTCATATCCAACTCTTTGTGACCCCATGGACTGTATAGCCTGCCAGGCTCCTCTGTCCATGGAACTCTCCTGGCAGGAATACTGGAGTGAGTAGCCATTCCCTTCTCCAGGGAATCTTCCCCACCCAGGAATGAAACCCACATCTCCTACATTGCTTGCATATTTCTTACTATCTGAGCCACCAGAGAGCCCACAAGTAGCCTAAACCTGTGCTAAAGATGAATGCCCAGCTAATCATCATCATAATCATCCTATTGGTAGGATCTTTTGCATGACCTCAGAAGTTAAAAACTGAAGATAAATTACAATTGTTATTTAGAATTTTTAGATACGTCTGCTTTCAAACCTCACAGTTCTTCAGAACTTCAAGTCTCCTAAACTGATCTTACTTTGTGGGAGTGGCTAAATGGAAATGAGTATGCAGTTTGCATGCATGGACAGAGATTGAGTGAGTGAGAAGCTGGACATCTGCTCTGTCATTCATTCTCACATCTTCAGTTCCTTGAAGAATATGAGTACTCTTATTAGATTTTTGTGAAAAGTATACTTTCATCCTTTGGCTTAATTGAGTATATTTTAATGTTAGAGTGTGCTCTGTAAACAGAAACTTCAACTTTACTATATTGATTTGGGAATAAAGCATGTTATAATGGCCCCCTACAAATTTTACAATTTAGAAATAGAGACATGATTGTGTAGAGAGTTAATCACCAGCAGAAGAGAAGCAATTTTTACTTTGCATCATGAGATATGTCAATTCCTATGATTTCCTTTTCTAAAGAAGCCCCTTCTTGAAATAGTATATTTTTCCCTTAGTAATTGTAGGGTAGGAGAAAGCTTTTTCAAATGTGCAAAAACTGTACAATGGTATAAAAGCTGCAATTACAAATTGAACTTGCTTTTTATGGCAGTTTGCCTAAATGCTTTTGTTGATCTGAAAATTTATTCTAAAAAATTTGCTAATAGCCACACAATTATTAACCACTTCTCCTATGGCTGTCTGTTCTCAGTAAGAAGGGTCAGTCTTTCCTTTCAGATTTGAAATAAACCTGTGAAGTGATATTAATAATATGACTCAGTGCATTTTAAAAAGATTATCAAGCCTGGGTAGAAATTACTTTTTCATCATCAGGCTGAAATATATGTGACTTTCTTCAAAGAATGTGATTTGATAGCTGGCCTAACATTACATTTTCAGAAGGTATGTGTTGTAATGGAAAAAATACGATATTTGACAAAATCTTACTTCTTTCTGCATTTGTTAGTTTTGTTTCCTTGGTCCAACTGCTTTCACTTCTTTACCTGTAAGTTGAAGAAAATATTATGTGTCATGGTAATTGTGAGTATTAAATGAGCTGTCATACAGTATGCTGCATAATATATGATCATATTAATAAAATATTAAAAGTCTTATAAATTATATAATATATGTACTATTCTCCTCTTTTTAAAAATTTACAGTTTGTTCTAACCTGAAATTTGTAATGCCTATTATTGCTACTGATTGATATTCTATACTACTTTACCTTTAATAGTTAAACTAAAGAAAAGCTAAGGAGCTAATGTTTATGCTTTTTTTAAAGCCACAAAGATATTCACATAATTAGATTACCATGACTATAGATCAAGAATAAATAATTACTGTAAATTTCTTTATTCACTAAAAATGATACTCTCTGTTTTAAAAATAAAATGCCCACTTGCAGTTTTAATTAGGCTCCTGGAGTTGGTGATGGACAGGGAAGCCTGGCATGCTGCAGTCCATGGGGTCGCAGAGAGTCGGACATGACTGAGCAACTGAACTGAACTGCAATTTTAAACATTAAGAAAGCATTAAAGAAATATTATACCTATTGATACTGAGCCCTCAGATTCAGAAATAAAGCAGAAAAAAGCCAGAATAGATTTCACAGAGGTCAGCTATCCCCTATGGTTGTCACTAGGAATCTATCTGTTGCTAGTTTATATAGTTTTAACAACTTTGCTTAGCTTACCCAGCCATTGAGGACTCAATGCAACAAAGTACAAGAGAGGAATGTGCTAGAATCAGATGTGGGGATAAGGGATAGTAAAGAAAAGAATATGAAAATTAAAGGAACAAATACCAGTCACAGAGCACCAATTGCATAAGGATAAATAGACATACATACCAAAAGAAATCTCAAGTTTGACATTTATTTCTGTTCAGAATTATATAGTTTTTCCCAAGTATTATAGAAATGTTAAATGTATTTGAAAATGTATATCTAATTGGGAGATATTTCTAGAAATGGTAGAAGCTAAATGTTATGTTGAAAGAAAGAAACCCTATCCATTCAGAATATTAGCTACCCAGATTTGGCAGTTTTTCAGTGCTATAAGTAGCTGTTATCATACTCTAAAAATTATGTACCATGTTTTGTTTTACACCTCAGTTTTTGCCTATTGCCATGTTAATGGGCACTTTTGTTGTTTCAGCTCTTTTGAGGCCAACAGCATTGTTTACAGGTTGTCATAGAATTATTAATACTCTACTAAATTTTGTGTATCAATTTTTCATTTTAAGATGTTTCACTGGCTTCATTCAAATTTCTTACTTTCGATTGGCACTAATATTTCCTAAAGAGTTTTGTATTTGCATTCTTATCACAAGATACTGAGTTATATTTTCAGTAGGAGTATAAACTGATGCATTTTCTTTCATCCAAATAAAATGTTTGCTAATTTTCATTATAGTTGACAGTTGGAAATATGTCGATCATATTGTTCAGTTCAGTTCAGTCATTCAGTCATGTCCAACTCTTTGCAACCCTATGAATCGCAGCACACCAGGCCTCCCTGTCCATCACCAACTCCCAGACTTCACTCAGACTCAACGTCCATCGAGTCCGTGATGCCATCCAACCATCTCATCCTCTGTCAGCCCCTTCTCCTCCTGCCCCCAATCCCTCCCAGCATCAGAGTCTTTTCCAATGAGTCAACTCTTCGCATGAGGTGGCCAAAGTACTGGAGTTTCAGCTTCCAAAGAAATCCCAGGGTTGATCTCCTTCAGAATGGACTGGTTGGATCTCCGTGCAGTCCAAGGGACTCTCAAGAGTCTTCTCCAACACCACAGTTCAAAAGCATCGATTCTTCGGCGCTCTGCCTTCTTCACAGTCCAACTCTCACATCAATACATGACTACTGGAAAAACCATAGCCTTGACTAGACGGACCTTAGTCAGCAAAGTAATGTCTCTGCTTTTGAATATGCTATCTAGGTTGGTCATAACTTTTCTTCCAAGGAGTAAGCGTATTGTTATTATATGCCCATTATTCCAAAACAGAGTCATTCTTGTTGAAATAGGTCTCAGGTATCTAAAATGTTTTAGACTATCTTTTATACAACAGAAAAAAAGTGTTCCTTTTTTTCCCCTCACTTTGTTCTTTCAAGTAGATTACATTTTTAAAGTTTATCTACTTTCTATTCTGGAAAGGAAAAAAACTATTAACTATTCATTGTTTCTCCTATTACCTTTCTGAGAGCTTTTTAAAAAAAAACTATTCTTTTTATTGACATTGTAATTTATAACTTATTAGTAGTTTTTAAAGTCATTTCCCAAAATATATCTAATTTTTACATATATTGACTCATTTTATAAACCCAAAGACACTTATTGGCTTTTTAGACAGTTTATAAAGCAAATGGTCGATAGACAAAAAGGTCTTAAAATCAATCATATGTTTTTAATACATAGCTAAGGAAATTAGACTCAGGGAGTTATTCATTTATTCAAGAAATAATTCCTCTGGGGCATCCATAGGTGCCAGACACGCTTCCATACACTGAGGATACAGCCATGAATGAGCCTGACAGACAAGCTCCTTTTTATACTTTATTTTTGTTTTTGTGTATCCTGGTATTGTTCCCAATTTTTTTCTGTCGTACTGATTTTATTTCATATTTTCTATATTATTTGTTTTCTGTATAGTGTCTGTCTGCGTGAACTAGAGAAGAACTCCATGAAAGCAGATTTATCTGTTTTGTCATTGCTTTATTGAGTATAGTACTTAACATTTAGTGGAGAATCAATAGATTTTTGCCAGATGAATGAATGAATTGAATCAAATGAGGACCATATGGTATCCTGAAAACCAAATGAAGTGTGTTAAGAACAGAGTGGTCAGTGGTGTCACATGCAGCTGATGGGCCAGTTGTAAAGGCATGAAGATTAGATTTACCGAGGTAAGGTGGAGTGGTAGGACAAAAGCCGTACTGGAGTAACTCAGAGTCAAGAAAAAAGGAACGAGTGGTGAGAAAGTGTAAATACATGTATTTAAGTCATTCAAGGATTTTTGAGAGGTAAAGAAATTGAGCTGCATGTAACTAGAAGGCGGCTAGGGAGGGCTTTAAAATGTTTTATTATAAAATTTCAGATATACTTCGAAGAATGAACCTCCTTATAACCTACACATTTGTCATTTATATCAAGATTTTGGCATATGTATTTTGTATGAGTAACATTTTTTGCTGTTACAAAAATATTTTGAAGCAAATCTGTCATTTTAGCTGCATCTACTTCAGTATGCACCTGAAAAGAAAATCACCCTGATGCCATAATCAACACCTGTTAAAATTAACAGTAATTCTCTGATACTATTCAATATTGTTTTTATGAGAGCGCCACAATTTTTAAAGTAAAAGTTGTTTGAATTTAGATCCAGTCAAATTCTAATTCATATTTGATTATTGTGTCTTTTAAGATTCTTTATGTCTAGAGAACTTTCTTTCCTATTTTTGAAGAAACTAGATTAAGTATTCTGAAGACTAGCTTGCGTTGTTGATTTGTGTATTTGCTTTCTTATGGTGTCATTTGTTTCTCTGTTTTCAGAATTATCTTTTAATATTTATTTTTTTAGCTGTGTCAGATCTTTGTTGGATTATGTGGAAATCTTTCATTGTGGCCCTCAGACTCTGTAGTTGTGAGATGTGGGCTCAGTAGTTGCAGCATGCAAGCTTAGTTGCTGAATGGCATGTAGAATCCTAGTTCCCTGAACAGGGATCAAACCCACATGCCCTGCAGTGCCAGATGGATTCTCAACCACTGGACCACCAGGGAGGTCCCTCAGTATTATTTGTAAACTGTTAGGTTGGGCTAAATGTTTGATTCGATTTAGGTTCAGCTATGTGGGTATACATCCTCTATAGTTGGTGCCCGCTGCTTCATATTGCATCATGTCATTGCTTGATTTTCACACTCTTAGTTATGCTAATGTTGACCAGTGAAGTCAGTTGGTGATTCCAGATGTTTCCATTGAAAATTTCCCATTAACCTTTCATTTTATGGTTTTATGATCTTTGCCTAAATTGGCATTTCATTTGCTTTACAAAAGGCTAATTTTCTCTTTCTGTCATAAAGGAGGGATCTTTAAAAATGGAAGAAAGTATAACATGTTTTTCTGCTGATAGGCAAGGTCTGATGGAAAAAATGATACTAGGAGAAACAGTGGACTTGGGAGTTAAGAGAGATCAGATATATTGCCTTAGGTAGGAGCAGAAACAGTTTAAGTGACTTGTCCAAGGTTATAGTAGCACAAAGTGAGTATATTTTATTAAATGTATATCACAATTTTGCTATGGGAACTTATAATTGTACCTAATTTTAGAAACATGCCTATTCAGTTTATGATACAGCATGTGAAGTAGAAACAAAAAGTCTTTCTAATTTCACTGCCTATGTTTGTCCCTTCTTCTAAGAGTTTATCTAATGTCTCCCTTTAAAAGAAAAATTGTACATTAATGGTGTCTTATACACCTGTATCTTTACATTATAATAAATATAAGCAAATACTTTTATATAATTTTTTCAGATTTTGTTATTAGTCTGTTGCAAAGAGAAGTAAATGCTACTGTTAAATAAAATAGTAAATAACTCATAGTTCACTTTAGACATTAATGGAGCATAAAAGCCTGTAAAATGACCCAAAAACCAGCAACTCATTTTTGTTACGCAGTTTGGTCGTATACCTGACAGTCTTCCTTCTTTGTGACTTTCTCCTAAAAAATTATAGTTTTGTGTTATCTAAGTGAAAAGGCCATTAGAGTTCACTGGAAGAATATGAGAGCATCTCTTCTGAGGATTATAGCAGTTCCCGTTGGGGAAATTGCAATCTCCTTTTCTCTTTCCCTTTTTTTTTGGTAGTAGTTCTAATGGTAGTGATACCATTTAATCTTGAAAGAATATTTATGGCAACTTTGGACCTATAAACTATTGTCAAATTGTCTTATGCATGCTATGTGAAATTCAGTTTTAGACAGTCATATTTCTTTATAGCTCAGTGATTTCCATTTACTACTTGTTAGACTGTATAGTCTGAAGAGTATCGGGGTTACTGCATTGTCTGGCACAGTATGTATTCTATTAAATTAGAACTTTAAAAGCAACATGGATCATATAGTTCCTTTAATTACTTAGTTACCATGTTTTATTTTTTAAAAATCTCTATTGAGGCTTAACTGATTTCCTTTTCTGTCTTGGCATATCCAGAAGAGCACTCTTTAGTTGTCTCCAAAAGCAGGAATACAATCCGATCTGTGTTTTGTATTGTCTGCTGACTTAGATGAGAACACTTCACAGGAGCTGCATTGATCAGTTCTCATCCTTTCTAGTCATTTATTGGACAATTAATACAACCTTGTAAAGACTCCCTAGAGTATCCCTAATAAACTAGATCCTTTTACCCAAGAATAGATACAGAGATACATCAAGATACTCAAAGATGAGAAAAGCTGATTAGGAGAAACAGGAAATATTAAGCCTTCAAACTCACAATCTGAACGTGTTTCAGATTGTCTGCCTCCTCACAACTAAAAGATACTGCTTTCTATTGAAATATATTGTACAAATTAGGAAATGTAGCTTTTCATAAACTTGCATCTTTGTGGTTTAAAACAGGATAATTTAATTCAGGTGTGGTGGTGGTGGTGTAGTCATTAAGTCATGTCTGACTCTTATGACCCCGAGGACTGTAGCCCACCAGGCTCCTCTGTCCATGGGATTCTCCAGGCAGGAATATGGAGTGGGCTGCCATTCCCTTCCCCAGGGGATCATCCCAACCCAGGAATCAAACACAGGTCTCTTGCATTGTAGGCAGATTCTTTACCAACTGAGTTGTGAGGCAAGCCCCAATTTAGGTGTATACATACAATATTATTTTTTTATTGCTGCTCCTAATTCTTGTGATCTAAGTCTTTTTTTCTAAAAGTGAGAGTGATAATCTTTTATTGTTCTTAAAAAAAATTTTAATGCTAGGGAAATGGTTTATATGGTAATCAATCCTTAAAGCAGTATAAACTCCTTGCAATTTTTAAATGTGTAATTTCACATTTTTTTACTTCAAAATGTACTTTAAAATGTTTTATATAATGGCTTAGAATTTTGAAACTGTGGTATGAAACAGATATGTGTTAAGTGTTTGGGAGGTCATATTAGCTCAAAAACAAATATTTTCTAAATTTTAAAAGATTATTTTTACTTGTTGATAACTGTTTAGTAAAAGAATATTAATGTCTGAAAAGTAAGTTTATGTGTTTGCTGTGTTGAGCTGCTGAGCAGAAGATTACAGTTTAAGAACAGGCTGCTGCAGTAAGGCTCAAAATAGTCTGAAAAACTAATCACTTACTTTTATTATCTTTAGGTATACCTGTAGAGTATAAAATAGTCTATAGGATCTGTGCATTACACCCAACCAATTTCATTTTAGTCTTGTCTCACATCACTTACATTTTATTCACTAGATATGAAGCAAATACAACTAATGGTATCTTTTATCAATTATTCACCAATTTCAAGTGAAAAATAGGTAAAAATTTTGTTTTTAATTATGATATGCTATCTTATTAAAATTGCATAATCAGTAAAAGCAGGAATGATTATTTGTCCAATAAATATCTGTTATGTACCTATCATGTGCCAGGGATGCCTCTAGGCTTAGGGGAAGCTACTGCACAATGTAAAACAGACTAATTAACTGTTCTCTGAGAGCTTGCATTCCAATAGAAACAAACAAAAAAATAAGTAGAAAATGTCAGATAGTGTTATTGCTGTGATTAAAAAAGAACAGGGTACATGAATAAAAGGTGGTAAAAATTCAGAAACTTACCTACTTTGTAAGCTTTCCAAGACCCCTTCTCTCCATTAATTTTGTGTTCAGTTCAGTTCAGTCACTCAGTCGTGTCCGACTCTTTGCGACCCCATGAATCACAGCACGCCAGGCCTCCCTGTCCATCACCATCTCCCAGAGTTCACTCAGACTCACGTCCATCGAGTCAGTGATGCCATCCAACCATCTCATCCTCTGTCGGCCCCTTCTCCTCCTGCCCCCAATCCCTCCCGGCATCAGAGTCTTTTCCAGTGAGTCAACTCTCCGCATAAGGTGGCCGAAGTACTGGAGTTTCAGCTCTAGCATCATTCCTTCCAAAGAAATCCCAGGGTTGATCTTCTTCAGAATGGTCTGGTTGGATCTCCTTGCAGTCCAAGAGACTCTGAAGAGTCTTCTCCAACACCACAGTTCAAAGGCATCAATTCTTCGGCACTCAGCCTTCTTCACCAGCCTTCTTCCAGTCCAACTCTCACATCCATACATGACCACAGGAAAAACCATAGCCTTGACTAGACGAACCTTAGTTGGCAAAGTAATGTCTCTGCTTTTCAATATACTATCTAGGTTGGTCATAACTTTTCTTCCAAGGAGTAAGCGTCTTTTAATTTCATGGCTGCATTCACCATCTGCCGTGATTTTGGAGCCCCCAAGTCTGACACTGTTTCCACTGTTTCCCCATCTATTTCCCATGAAGTGATGGGACCAGATGCCATGATCTTCATTTTCTGAATGTTGAGCTTTAAGCCAACTTTTTCACTCTCCACTTTCACTTTCATCAAGAGGCTTTTTAGTTCCTCTTCACTTTCTGCCATAAGGGTGGTGTCATCTGCATATCTGAGATTACTGATATTTCTCCCAGCAATCTTGATTGCAGCTTGTGTTTCTTCCAGTCCAGCATTTCTCATGATGTACTCTGCATATGTTAAATACTGGGTTCTAACCCTAAGTTCTTTTATAAATGCTCAGAAAGTATTGGTTATGTCAGTGAATGATATATTCAAAACTTCTCATGGTTTCTGGCTCTGCTGGCCCTTTTTGAGATTTAGAGTTCTACATTGTACATGATTTTATTGGCATTAGTATATCATCCTTTTTTATAGTTTTTATGAAAAGCATACAAACTAAGAGAGGAAGTTTTCTGAAACTTAAATCTTTTGTCCACAGGTACTACTGAGCGAGTGTGCTTGATCCAGGGAACAGTTGAAGCACTGAATGCAGTTCATGGATTCATTGCAGAAAAAATTCGAGAAATGCCCCAGAATGTGGCCAAGACAGAACCAGTCAGCATTCTACAACCCCAGACCACCGTTAACCCAGATCGCATCAAACAAGTGAGTGTTTAGTTGGGAAATCAAAGACAGATATCCACAGTATAGTATGAATTCCTTATAAAAGAAGCCTTAAATGTTTAGCATATAAAGTTTTTCCCTAAGAATACTTGTAACAGTTGTCACTTATTTACTTAAAGACTATCAGAGCCTCTTCTTTAGATTGATCAGTTTATTTATTGATCTAATTACTCATTTATTAGTATTACACTGAGGCACAATTATGGCTTATTTCTTTTATAGTGCCCTTTTTAAAATTATAGATACAAATTTGATTAATTTATAAGAATTTAACCTATTTAAAATTCTGTCACTTTTAAAATGAAGTATAAAATTGAGACTACATTCTCAAAATTCCTAATACCCTATTCTCAATATTTTTAGTCTCTAGTATAGTTATGCACATAAACTCCTGTTTTGTCAATTTAATTGTCATGTTCAGTATTTTTTATCAACAAAAATGTATAAGTAAATTTTTGTACCTAGCAAACAGTTCTTTGTTACAAATCAGCTATTATGCTCTGTATAACTTGTACAGTATTTATATATATGTCATAAAGAGCCAATGTTTATTTTTAATGTGTGAGATTTTCTGTAACAAAACTTTTACTTGATAAAAAACAATGTTAGTTTTTAAGATTGAATAATGACAGACACTATGTAGGGAAAAAAATGACATTCTTTAATGTAAAAATAAGCAGATTCTTCCCCTTAAGCTCTTTTAAATCTTCAAAATTATTTGATACTTTATGTTTATTATGATTGTTTCTGCATTTGCCTTTTTATAATTAGCTTCTTAATTTGTGATCATATTGATAGATTTTATGCCTTCAAAAGAACTGTATTATTCATTCATTCACAGAATATTTAATTTACAGAATATTTACATTCATTGTAATAAATTTGAAATGTAGCTCAAAAACTTATTAATTTCATGTTTCTGAGTTGAAAAAATATAATAGCCAGTGTTAGGAATTTATTATAATTTTGCCAATATATTGATAAATATAAGGGTGTCTAATCAAATACAAATAGAGAAATTAATCATTATATATTTTCAAATTATAGGCCAAGTTTCAATTTTCCTTTAATACTATTTTAAAAATCCTTCCATGTTTAGATCATGAGTAGGTAGCTTTTACAGCTATAAGATCATTCATTTTATGCTCTTTGTCAGTATCAAAATGTTTCAATTTGTAACCTTTCATAACTTATCAAGGAAGTGTCTTTTAATTTACACATGGCAGAAGGTAAATGTTTTAAACTTCTAAACATAAGTAGATATTTTTTATTCTTCACAAACATTTATAGTTTTGAAATTTTTATATATGCTAGGTAAATGCAAAGAATAATTTAAAATGTGATGCATTGAAAGCAGTACCATAACTTAATCTAAATTCATCTAAATTCTAGAAGTATGAGTTTAAAGACCTCTGGATTAAAATCACCTGGGGCTAAGAATTTAGAGAATTGGCACTAAAGTGTAGGGTCTGTTGATTTTCAACTTTAATCCAGCCTATTAATTCTCACATTTCTTTTGTAGTTTCTGTAAGTTTAAACACTTAAGGAAGGCGGTGAATATAGTGATTTTTTTTTAAAGGTAAAACATGAAATATACTTTGAGTACTGTATGACTGGCAGTTATTAAGCACAATGATATGAATGAGTTTTTATTTTTTATAATAATACCATCAATGGTCTGTGAGTCATTGCTAAAACTAACTTTCTCTATGGCAAATGAAATTTATAGGTTGTCATCTGTCCAGTGTCAGTACAGATTTATGAAAGCCAGAATTTTAAAATATTTGGTTCATTTCTATTTTTACTTGCCTTGTTCAGATAATGTTATTTAAATTCAAAATAAGTGGTTAAAATATAATGGTGATTAAGTTTGCATATTTACATTCATTTCTAAGCCTTATAAGATAGTCATGAAATTGAAATTATTATTGATTAATATTTTTATGTAATCAGTAGTGATGTGAAAGTATTATTGGAAAAGATTCATTAAAAGAGTACTCTAAATTTAGTAGAGTAATATATTTAATACTTAAATGGTTTCTTAAAAATATAAAATTTGAAAAATTTACTCAAAAATCTAGATGAAAGATTGAGCATATTTACCTGATATTGTAAATCAACAGTTATTTATGCTCTAAATTTGAGATTCTCTCACTTTCTAGGTAGGTATCCTATTTTACAATGTGAAACTTTTTGTTGGATCATTGTCTAAATAATTAATCAAAAGAAGTGTAAATGACTTAGCAACTGGACCACAACAAATAAATTTAAATTACCATTATTTCATTTCTGGAGAAATTATGCTGGTAATCCAGTATAAAATGATTATATCTAAAAGAAGTTATTTTATAATGGAATAGATAAAAGTGTATTTTATATAATTCTATATTTTTTAGCTTTTAATACATAGAATAATAATAATATTTCTTTTAAAGTGATAGTCATTACCCTAACTAACATTTACATTTCCTTTGGACTTCAACTCTGAAGTTAATTTTTAATGTAACTTCTTTAAACATTTTTAGAACACTTTCTTCTAGTTAAGATTATGTAAAGAATACAATTAGAATTTTAAAAATTGCTGGAGCCAGAAAATGTAGTTCCTCATAGAAATGAACTAATATTGGATATGAAATTATATTTTCCTAATGTTTGTTACAACATTTTAATTGTTTTTTATGGTTGATAATATAAGATTTTGTTTATTAAAGAAGCATAATTTATATGTAACTTGGACTTAAAATAGGAAGTCAGTTCTAAACAAATAAATCTTGCTTTATAAAAGTTATAATTTTGTCATGCATATAGTAGAAAAGCTTTGTATAATATATGTATTTTAGAAAACTTATGAATTTTTGCCTAACTAAAAAATTTATGGCATTTTGATTCTAGTTTGACTTCATATGAATAGAATGCTGGATTTCTAATTTTAAAAAAATAGATATGCAACAGACAGCAAAGGTTTACTGTATAGCATAGGCAACTATAGTCAATATCATATAATAACCTATAATGGAAAATAATTTCAAGAATAATATATGTGGTTTTTGTTATAAAAATAAGAAACCTACTTTTTGAAATTTAAAAAGTTATAGATTTATACAATATATTATTATGACTTTTATAAAATATTCTGAATTATATGATATAGATGCAGTTGGTTGCTAAATAAATTGCATGAACCAGAATATTCTCTCCAAATGAAACTTTATTAACTGAATGAATTCTCAGCCAAATACAAGTTTTTAGGAAAGTAATACATAATGATCTCACAAGTCTTTCATACAGAAGAATCTTGAAATCTAGCATTATAGCCTTACATCCAACTTTAGATATTAGATGTGAACTATTTAGTTCTTCATTCTCAGATGTGCTTTATTTGTTTGTTTTAAGTCAAATATTTATTTGCTGATAGGAAAGGACTCCAATATTTTATATATTCAAAATAATGATAATATTTATTGAATAATCAAAGTATATAATTTCTATTCTATAGCTTTAAAATCACATTGTCATGAAGTACATAATACTGTCATGCTCACTTCTTAAGTCAGTATACTGAGAAACAGATACACAGGAGGAACCAATAAGCCAGAATTAAACATATTAATTGTGACATAGAACATTCTTATTTCTTATTTTCAAGATGTGTAAATAGCAGAGACATTCAGTGATCCTCAGGTAATTTAGACTTTCCCTAGAACCTCATTCCTAAGTGCATATCTTAGCCCAGGTTTTTGATGTCCATGTTCTCATTTCCACCTTTTTTTTTTGAATTTTATACTTGTAACCTTTTTTTTTTTCTCATAGTATTATTGAAAAATTTCCTCTTGTTATAAGTCCCTCAAATCCTCCTCTTAAGTATGGTTATTATACCTCATGAGTCAATATAATGAACCCCAAAACATGGTAGAAATGGTAGATCAGTAAGATAGTTGGCATTTGTTAACTTCCTTTGTCTATTGCAGACTTTCAATGGGTTTTGGTTTCTTTTTGGGGTTTTTTGGCTCAATGTATTTTTAAGAAAAACTTCATTAAGAAGGAAAGAGTTATAGGCATCTATATAATTATTTTGTATTTAAAAATTAAGATACTAAAATCTCATTTAGCACAAAGAATTTTATTTTCATCATAAAAAATCTGCAAGATTAGCTCATAATTTATTCATTATTCATTTATTCAATTATAAATTTATTAAGTACAGTCTTAATGAATTGCAGAATATATTAAATTGTAACCCTTGCTCTCTCAAGCTAGTTTATGAGAGATCATAAATGCCCAATATAACTAATAAAGATATAAAACTGCATTTATATACCAAAACTACAATATAAACAGTGCACCGTAAAAGTTTGGCAGAGTGTGAAAGAAATGTAGGCTACAGTGACATTTGGTTTTGTGAAAGAGGTAAAAACTTGACCTCAACTCTATAGAGGAATTGCCTGATTAGAGGAGAAAAAAAAAAGAAAAGCTTATTTTAGGCAGATGGAGCAATATGGATTTGAGAAGAAAGATACCATAATTGTTGAATAAAGAGATTATCTTGACAGAAGTGGGACATTTGTGTTGTAGTTTAGAGGAAATTAATGTTAGATAAGTTGTGTAGAACCAAATGATGGCAAGACACGGATGTCTGGCCAAAGGGTACCCTACAGACTACGGATTCTTCTAATACTTCCCCTTTTAATTTCTCTGGAAGGTTATGAAAAAAAGAAAAAGAGGTACTTCTACACTTTGTTTTCTTCTGTGCTACTCCACACAGATTCCTAGAGTGCTTGTAGGAATAGCTATTGGTAGGAAAGGAAGATAATTATGATAATTACTGAGTGATCTACTCTGCAGATCTTAGATTTGAAGGTTTATAAAATAATATTTTTTAAAGCTTCTCTTACATCATACAAATCCAGGAGACATTAATCTTTGTCAGGAAAAAGGATGTCTTATGGTCAAGAATGAAGAATCAGTAATAATGATAATAGTGATGTATATGGTGCTTACTCTGTTTCTGTCCTAGCCATTGTACTATGCACTTAACATTTATTAAAACCTTTCATTCATCCGCACAAAATTCCTCTGAAGCACATATAGAGTCCATGTTATAGAAGCTGATGTTTAGAGAAATTTACTTACCCAAGGAAATATAACTGTTAATTGATCTTAATACTGATCTGTATGGCCTCTAAGTTTGTATAATGCTGATAAAACAAAATCCAATGGATTTCTCTTTTTTAGGACTTTACAGACTCCTGGATAAACATATGCAGGAAAAGGACCTTATTCAAAATAGAAAGTCTTGTATCAGGGTGAAGAGACTAGGCAATATTTTAAGAACAAGATGACAAGCACTTAATCTCCTCTGGTAGTAAAAGTTGAGATAAATGCTTAAAATATATTTCTAAGTGAAGTCTGTAAGAGTTTGGTGATTCTAGTTCTAAAATGATGAGGAAAGAATAAAAAATGACCATATGTGGTTTTGGAGCCTAGCAA
Organism: Nanger dama; assembly: GCA_917880005.1. Classification (NCBI taxonomy): domain Eukaryota; kingdom Metazoa; phylum Chordata; class Mammalia; order Artiodactyla; family Bovidae; genus Nanger; species Nanger dama. The sequence continues at coordinate 20,893,975 of CAKJTW010000038.1, forward strand.
AATGTTAAGTTCCAGGAAGCAACTAGTGAATTTTAGTCAGGCATCTATTTGAGACAATATTTTTGTATGATTGTTTCAGACAGGTTGAATAAGTTGTACGTAATATTTTTTTCCTTAAAGTAGTCTTTGATTAGAATCATAGGTAAGAATTTAAAACTGAAAATATAAATCCTTAATTGCAGTATCAGTGATAATTTCACTTACACCTTCATTGTAGGCAAGAAAAAAAAAACCAAACAACAAATGAAGTTGAGAAGCAATTACTTTAAAAAAGTAGCTAGAAGTATTACAGTATAATGTTTATGTGCATAGGATCTGGAATAGGTCTGCCAGGGTTCAAATTCTGCCTCTTTAATTTACCAGTTGTGTACACTGGAACAAGCTGTTTACTTCTGTATACCTTGACTTCTTTACTATAACATGGGAAAAGTAATAGTAACCTCTTCTGTAAGAGTATTGCATTAACCCACTGTATCTATACCTGGTTCCTAGTAAGTGCTCCTTATTAATCATAAAGATAAAAAGGAGAAAATAAGGGAAGTATAAGGAAAGATGCTAAAAAGGATCAAATACCCAAATAGAAGTTCAAAAATAACTTTTTTAATAGAAAATCATTGGAGATTCTAAGTCAATTTCAATTCTATGTTGAGAAAACAATCGTTATTTCTTAGTAATAGTATATCCTAAAGGTAAAGATACTGGTTAGGTAAAAGAAACAAAAGGTGTGAAGTGTGGGAACTGCTGACTTGAAAGTTTGGATATAAAAGGAGAAAAATACAAGTTAGATCAGAAAGATTCACATAACTACCCTGCTACTAAAGAGTGAATGGCTAATGTTAAAGAATAAAAAGGAGTTTGAAAAGGAAGAAAAATTGAGGATGCCAAATACAGATGAGATTAAGGGACAAAATGAGTCAAGAGTGGTGAAAAAATTATAGGGTGTTAAAGTCATAGCTCATGAAGGGTAGGAAGTCTGGGATATCACAGTTTTGTCTACCATGAAAAGAATGAGAAGATGGGGGAAAAGTGGTTTGGAAAATTGAAAAGGTTGAAATGAAGTCAACTGTAGTAGATAAGGAAGCTCATTCTGGAAAATCATAATCTCTTTCAGGTAATAAAAACTATCAATTGAAAAGAATATAAGATACATGGGACTGAATAGCCGAAGAGAAGGATAAAAGTACAGAATAGTGATTATGAGGAAAATAAGATATGGACTAGTAATCAAGACCTTTTGGACCTTGAAAAGACCTTTTGAAATTAGACAACATGAGTTTATATTAGGGCTAAGTAGTTCCAGGTAGTTCAGATATTGGGAGAAGGCTGGATATGTGTCAAGATGAAAAATCAAAGATGACAATTCCATATTTAAATAGTTGATTCATTATTTTTTATGGAGTAGTATGCAGATTTATTTAACAGAACTCAGAACAGACCTGTTCCAAATTAAAATTGGTTGTTCATTGCTGTTTTCACTGTACCTATGATAGACCTTAACAGTCTATTATTATAGATTTGCCTGAAGCTAAGCTTATTTATTATAGAGTTTATATTTATAGTAATATTCTCTGGTCCAGGAAAACTGCCACTTGTTAACAAGAATGCATTTCACAATGTGTGATCACTTTTTAGTTCTTAGTCCCAAAAACCTAGAAAAATCTACATTTAATTAAATAACTTACTAAATCTTGAATTTTAGAAACTTACATTCCAAAGAATCCACTATTTTAAAATTATAAACTACTTCAAAATTTTTTGTAATAAGTAATTCATTCAACCTTCAGCATTTAAAGCAGAATTCTTAGACATTCATGTCTTATAAATTAAAATATTATACTTTTCCACTTGAAAGATAAAATCATGCTAAAAAATGCCTGTGCCCTTCATAATTACTATTTGATAAATATTTCAAAAGGGATTCCCTTGTGGCTCAGATGGTAAATTCTGCCTGCAATGCAGGGACCCAGGTTCGATCCCTGGGTCGGGAACATCCCCTGACGAAGGAAATGGCAACCCACTGCAGTATTCTTGCCTGGAAAATCCCATGGATGGAGGAGCCTGGCAGGCTAGAGTCCATGCGGTTGCAAAGAGTCGGACATGACTGAAATGATTTCCCTTTCACTTAAAAAGAGTTCTTAACTGTATATATCCATTATAAATATTACATAACACATTTTAATATATTGTTGCTATATGGATATTCAGTAGTTATATCTTCAAGATATATATCAGAAATTTTACTAAGGGATTTTTTTAAACTTGAAACCACTTAAATTTTCAGTCTATATTATAAAGATGAGTAAACATGTGTTTATAAAATATTAGAGAAATAAACATATTGAACATGAAAGTATTTCTATGACTTTTTCTGATCTATTTGTGTGGTTGAGAACAACTTTCAAAGCTGTTTTTTAATTATTAGAACCTTTTACAGATATTAATATATTTACATTTATCTGTTTATCAGAACAATTTTTACAAGTAGTAGTTTTAAAAATCAACTAAAATGCAAGCTTTCAGGATTCTCTTCATTGCTAGAGAAAAGATTTTTGTGTTTAAGAGTATCTATATAAGTAATAGATAACTAGAAAACTAATCATGTTTATTACCATATTACATGTTTATAATTTTAAGAATTTAAACAAAAAACTTAGGAACAATTGATTGTGATGTTTCCAAAATCTAACTCCTTAAAGCCCAAACTTAATTATCATCTGTTTTAAAATATTAAAGTCTTAACATATTATAATTTGTAATAACCAAAGCCTTAATGATTTTATACACATTAATATTGTCCCAGAAGTTTAAAATTACTGTTTTTATTCCTGTGAGAAGGAAGCATCCTCAGAATTATTAAGGACAATGTCAATGAATATGGGTTGCATCAGTTACTAATACATGCCCAGTATTTCACATATATGCCAAGTAAAAGAAAGGTATTCAATAAATTGAAAAAAGATAGTATTGATTTTAGTGATCACAAAGTCTGAGTCACTTGATATTACTACTTTTTCTATGTATTTCTTTGCAGTATTTCAAGAGAATTCATATCTAGGGCAAGATGGCTGTCATAATGAACCTGTGATCCTTCAAGTTGATTTTGCTCTGATGAAAATAGAAGAGCCCAACACATATAACTCATGCTTCTGTAGATTAATGAATTAGCTTCTAACCTGTGCTGAGGTAGATGGCCTCTAGATTTATTTCACATCTGCTTAGTCAACAATCTTATAATTATGCTGAGATTAATAAAGAACATATTTTAAAATATATGTTAACTACTCCCAGGAAATCTGTACAGTAGCAATTGTAACCAGAGGAGGGAAAATTTACTCTTCAATTCACAGTACACAGAATATTTACAATGTCAGTAGTGTAGGTTTCTGCATAGTATTTCATGGAAAGTAAAATAGAGTAATTATTAATGACTATTAGTGAAATTCTCTCTGGTGAAATGACTTTATAAAGTGAACTTATTACAAATAGCAGAAACATAAAACAATGGACTTGAAGGTTTGGTTTTTTTTTCCTCTCTTGTGAGGTTTGCAGCTCTTCTTCCCTTTTAAAATATGATTTAACAAAAATCTTGGTATGTCTATGCATTGTCTAGTTTTCCTCAAGGTTTTAAAGAAGAATCAAGAATCCCTGAACTGTTTAAAACATGATCAGATATTAGAATAAGTCTTAGTTTGCTACTTGAGAGCAGTGAATTAAGCAGGAGCCTGTGAAATTTTGTATCCTTTCTTTTACTCTTAAATATTTTTCTATCCCAGATAGGACTTATGAAATATTAAATGTGTAAATATGACTGACTTAAGTAATTTTATCTGCTTTTCCTGACACTGCTGAACCTTTAAAGTTATGCTTTTGCTCATGTCTGAGTAATTTTAAGGATAGATATTAATATAAAACATAAGGTGCATATAGAATTTTGTCCATACTATAAAACTACCCCATTTCATATATTAAGAAATATTATCTACTGAGGGTGCTACTTAAATGATACAATTTGTCAAGTGAAAGTATACCTTTTTAAAAAGATAAAAACATCTTACGTACACTTTAAGGTTACTCTATTAGACATCAGAAGTTTTAAAAATACCTTAAGAATATTATGGTCTCATGTGACATGTTTTGTATATAGTTTTATATATAGTATGTATATGTGTTTAAAAATGAAATGAATAATAAATTTGATTCCTAATATTTTTGTGCTTATTTTCAACACAGGCTGATAATGCTACAAAATGTTATACACCTCATCTATATAAATTTTTAGTATTTAGCACAAATAATAAAAAATATTGTAACAGTTTGTTAAAATGCTATTAGTTACTTGTTTATTAATATGAGGTTAATGTTTACATTTTCAGACGGGCTCTAAATTTATTAAAAATTAATGTTTTAGAAGATAATGTGATATTAAGAACTCAGAACTGCAAATTTAATTGCTTTTAAGTATGGAACCCTAAATTCATGTGGAATCAACTTGTTGGTGATGTTCAACATATTAAGTAGGTGGATACTTTTATGCCAAAGTAAACTTCATTTCACCACTTCTTTCAATCCCCGACTGTATTCATTGATAGGAAAATGACTTTCAGTTTTACTCATTAAATTTATTGAATTTTTGTTTGAGATCTCTTTTCCCCCAAGAAAGCAAAGGGAAAGAAAAGAGACTACTATTCATGAATATGGTCAGGATACCTTTAATGCTCATGTGAATTTTTATCAGTCACCATCATGATTTCAAGTCATGAATTTATTTTTACATGCTTATGCATGCGTATTTACATGCATTAGTTATTTAATTGATCTTGAATTCCATTAAATTTAAATGAATAGGAGAAAAATTTGTTCATAGGATTTTGTTCTCGTTATATTACATTTTATTTTATTTGGTTTTATTTAAATAATCAGTTTAAGGCTTATAAAGGTTGATTTGCTCCTGAACTGCTTTATTCCCAGACATTGCCATCTTCCCCAACTACCACCAAGTCCTCTCCATCTGACCCCATGACCACCTCCAGAGCTAATCAGGTACAGTATCATCCTGTCATCTACACCATACTTTTCACGGGTGATTGCCTGCACACTGGAGAAAAAGATACTGGTGGGTTAAGGATGTATTCGTTCATTCACATTTGTGCACCATGATCAGATTCCAAATAACCTGAGAAAGAAATATCAGTTATTCCTGAGCATTTATATGCATTTTTAGCTTTAGATAATAAAAATAGACTCAGATGATAGACTACTAGAATTTTGGATTTTCCTCCTAAAATTTTGACTTTGTGGAGCTCTGAGGGTTATTTATTGAGTGGGTATTTATTATTTCCCTTATTGTTTCTTCCTAGGCTTCCTGGTATATAAGTTAAGAATATCATATATGTAAAAAATGAATGTATAAATGTGAGTTATTGAGCAAAGGTATATCTTTAAATGTGAGTGCATTTTTTGTTTTTATTTCAGATATGCCTTACTGTGTAACAGTTTAAAACTTTTGATGAAAAACATTTCTAGCAATCTAAGAGTAACTGGAAATTGGTATTTGTGATAATTTTAATGCTGTCTAATAACTCAAGAAATGGTACTTTCTTAGAATCTAATAATACATTTTCTTTGCTGGAGTTGCAGACTTTGCAGTGAGAAATAAATCTTAGTTTTGACTTGATGATTGTTTTGGTACTGAATATTTGTAGGACATTCTTCAAAAATGTAGCTGTTTTTGGCACATTTAAGGAAATCACCTAAGATATTCTGTGTAATTCAGACCCTTACTGTACTTTAATATGAGAAATGTTGAAAATATATTTATTAAAATGATTTAACACATTTTCATTTTGTCTGAATTGAGCTTCATTTAGGTGATAAATGTTATTTTCTTTAATATTTCCACATTTTTACTAATATAAAGCTTTATGGAATTATTTAAATATTAAATGAGCTTATCTTTTTAATATATTTTTCATGCAGTTGACTAATTATTAACTTTGAGCTATATTTGGTAAATATATTAAATGTGGTTTTTGCATATGTTCTAAGATATGGCTATCAGAATTATTTTGCTGATTTATTGATTCTAATACTTTTGCAACCTCAGGAAAATTTTTTTAATAACTAGAAGGAAAACTAACATTTAGATTGTTATTCTGTAGTAGGAACTTGATTTTTATTTTATGCAGTAGCGTTTTCTTCAAACAAAAATCCTTAATAATGCTCACATTTTAGCCCCAGTAAATTGGTTTAAAAAGTACACATCTCTAGTGATGAAACCCATCTCTTTTCTTTAAAGGTAATGGTGCTACATAAAGTGAGAAGCAAGCTTGTAATATTGATGCATAAAGTTGGAAAAGTGTATATACATTTTCACTCAGACTTTTTCTCTTATGAGTTTTAATTATATGAATTAGAAAACTATTGTGAAAACAACTGACTTTATATTTTTAGTGTTCCTCTTCTGCTTCATTCTCTTCCAAATAAAGACAAGACAAATGAGTACAACACTCATTAAAAACAAATGATTTTTCTCAACATAAAAAGTAAAAAAACCAACAAAAATCAGTAAAAACCAACAAAAATTTTGCCTTTAATTAATTTAGATTTGTATTTTCTTGTATTTATCTTGTGGAAATATGATTTTTATAAAATGATTTATTAAAATTTCTTTTTTTTTAAGTTTACTGATACAATATTTTTACCCTCTAGATATGTTAACACATCCACCTCTAGATCTTCTTCTAATTTGGAAAATTAAGTCATGTGTGGTTTTATACTCTGTCCAAAGTCATCAGTTATTAAAAGTATTTTATTTATACTTTATTTTCTTCTGTTCTTGTCCAAACAAGCATAATACCTCCTGGATAACTTGAGGCAAGATATAAAATAACAAAATCCTTAAATTCATTGAAGGAATTATAGTTATCTTTCATCTTTATGTTATTAATAGTTTGTAATTATTTCATTCCCTACAGTATTTCCCAGTAGATTCTATTCATGTTGTAGTAGAGAAGATAATTTGGTTTTGTTGTTCATTCAACCTTTAGATAGCTCACAGTTGTTTCTTGTGGATAGTAATAATTAATTCAGATTCACTAAAATTGATTTAGATGTATAAGAGTAATAACCAAGATAGAAAAATGGGTTCTAATGTGATCATCTTAAACTCTCCATATTTAAAATAGACTCTTAAACCTATAATAATATGACTTTCATTTCTCATATATTTACTTTATCCTTATCCAGCAATTTAGCAGGTATGTCTGTAGTTTTATGTTAAAATTATTGTTTATGTCTTATAGCTAATCTGATATCCTCTGCTGCTAAAAAACACTGCAGACTTTTTTCCCTGTGAATATTCATAAACCAGTTTAAAGCAATTTAGACAGCTGTTTTTGCTATTTCATCAATAATGGCTAAGTGATTTGTGATTGAGTTTTCTTTAGACTAAATGGTTTGTGTTACAAACTAATAAAAGGAACTAAGAAACTATTAATATTTAGAAAACCCCAAAATAAAAAGCACAGAAAGTATGCTGAAAATAAGTTTTATCTGTAGTTTCAGTTTTTAAAAATCTTTTTACTCTTTTAAAGTGACTATGATGCTTCAGTACCTACTGAATTTTACCTTCCTACCTTCATATTTCCACAAGTCAGACTGTTTTCACAGATATGACTGCAGTGTTATGAGTATGTAATAATTTCCCCTGGAAAACTGAAGGATTATCATATAAGAAACCTTATAGAATGGTTAAAAATTGACTAGAACCTAATTGCCTATGATCAAATCTTTGTTCTGGTATTTGCTGAGTAAATTGGACCTCAGGTTCCCCTTCTGTGAAATTGAGATAATAAATTCATTATATTTAGAACGGCACTAGAATAAATTCATTATATTTAGAACAGCACTAGAGCGGACTACTCACCTTATAAGTATAAGCTATGTTTACTTACTTTTCTGAAATTTCTTTCAAATGATAATTTTTAAAAAGGTAACTAATTAGTTACCATCTTGGTAACTAATTAGTTACCATTCTTTAAGATTGGTAACTAATACAGCATAAAACAGCTTAGTTAAACTGAGTTTTATCTTTAAAGAAAGATTCTGTGATACTAATATTGCTGCATTTTCAACACTAAAATATTTCTATAATCAACATGTATGTAAGCTTTTAAAGATAGCTTTAGGTGCTCTGCAGAGTTTCTCTTCTTGAGTGAGAGTACAAAGTTACTTGTTGTCTAACTTATAAATCAAAATTCTGTTATTTCCCTATTAAGAAAGAAAGTTAGGGCTAATACTTTTACAACTTAGTCTGTGCATATTGCACGTGCCAGTTTGACACTTTGGAACTTGAAGAAGCAAATATATGGATAGAAATAAAGTTTTAATCAATGTGATTAAACTTTAAAAAGGTAAGAAACAGAATCAGTTGGATTTGACCAATTATAAGTTATCTTTCTACATTTTTCAGTCACTTTGATTCAACAAAATGGTTTTGTTAATCAGTCAATGGTGTCAAAAATTAAATTCTAGTCCTAATTTTAAGTTCATGATTGTTAGCTCTCCTGAGATTCTTCTCACATTTAAAGAAAAGTAAAAGAATTTTTCCAGAAACATGTGCTTTATAGATATTTATGTAATAATAAATTTAAAATTATATATCAAAATATGCAAAGCAAATGAAAGTAGGTAACTCATATATAGAACCCTTGCTGTAATTACAGAAAAAAACAAATGGAAGTCACTGGTCCCACCTCAGTTTCATGACCACAGATCTCAAATAACCCCCTAATTCAGTCACTTTTTACTCTCTGAATGTCTGTTTCATAAATTCTTGTCTCATTTCAACACCTGTATTAGTTTTTGTGTGTAACAGACTGCCACAAATTTATTGGCTTAAACTGCACACATTTATCACCTCAGTTTTCAATGGGTCACAAGTCAAAGGCACTGTTAGCTGAGTCTTCTGCTCAGAGTCAAAAGCCAGCAGTCAAAAGTATCAGCTGGGGTTTATTTTCATCTGGAGACCTAACTGAAGATTAATCTGATTTTAAGTTCTTGTAGGTTGATGACAACATTCAGTTTTTTGTAGCTGTATGACTGGGGACCCCAACTTCTTGTTGACTGTTGACAAGAGGAAGATCTCAGAGTCTAGAGGCTACCCAGGTTTCCTGCTGCGTACCCACTCTACTGGCATTTCACAGTGTGGCTTCTTGCTTCTTGCAGACAACAGGAAAGTCTCTCCGCATTATATGTTAGCACAATGAAGTCTTATTGAACCTAAATGTAAGAATTACTTCTCTTTTACCCTACAGTGAAATTTAATCAGAGTAGTGACATTCCATCCCCTTGCCATATCCTGTGGGTTAGAATCAGGGCACAATTTTCCTCACACTTAAATGAGGGAACTGTACAACGCATAACACCAAGGGTATAGAGATCATGAAGCCGTATAAGAACTGTCTGTGCCATGCCAAGGCCTCTTGCTCTATCCTCACTCCAGGCTCATAACTTTACTTACTTGACTGAGAAAAATGGAAGCAATAAAAACTTTTCACAAAATCACAGCTTCACCTATACCTGCATATTCTACCTCTCAACTGTTACCATAGATAAACTTTCCCTGCTTCTGTTTAAAACAAGTAATTTCAGTTGCACGTTAAAGGCTCATTATTTTTCTTTACTCAAGGTCATCTCTTCACTAATTCTGCCATCTCTCTCATCTGTTAAGTTTTTTACCTCTATAACATCCCCATCAGCATACATATATCTGTTTTTTCCTCTCATCTTAAAACAAAACTTCTTTTAATCTCACTTCCCTCACCAGCTAATGCTCTGTTTCTTACACTACTTTGTAGCAAAACTCACAAAAGTGTTTACTCTCTGCCAATTTTTTGTCCTCCCATTTTTTTCTTAAATCCATTCCTGTCAGATTTTTTCCTCCACAATTCTGCTAAAACTGTTTGTATAGGATATCAAAGATGACCCCACTGTTAATTCTAGTTGTCTCTTGTCAGTCTGCATGGAACTTGGTCTGTCAACAGTGTCTGTTATAATTTGTCACTTTTGCTTCCTTGGTATACTTTCATTACTTGATGTACTTTCATTACTTGACTTCCAGGATATTATTGCACACCCTTTTTTTTCCCTCCTGTATCATGCCATGTGCTTCATCTCAAAATCCTTTGCTAGTTCCTCCCATCCTTCTTCTTAATGTTGGAGTAAGTGGCTCTTTAATATTTGAAACTCTTTCTGGATGTATACTTTTCTTCGTCCTCATATACCACCTTGGCTTTTATATTCTGACATATGCAGAATTGATGTTTTCATTGAGAAGTAGGTTTACTATGAACTAATGAAGCTTAAGGGCTACCCCAGTGGCTTAGTGATAAAGAATCCACCTGCGATACAGAAGACACAAGAGACCCAGGTTTGACCCCTGGGTTGGGAATATCCCCTGGAGGAGGGCATGGAAACCCACTCCAGTGTCCTTGCCTGGAGAATTCCATGGACAGAGGGGCCTGGCAGGGTACAGTCCATAGGATGACAAAGAGTTGGACTTGACTGAAGCAACTGAGCACGCATACAGTGAAGCTTAAACCTTAAGATTCTTCACCTGCACAGGCTTATTACAAGGCCCTCTACCTAATTTTAAGTTTATAATTTTGAATGTCGAGGACAAAGATATCCTCTAAAATTGTGAAAGATTCAGATCCCACATAACATGGGTTCACATTTATCTCTAATACACATATCAGAGTGAAACTACAGACTATTTCCAAGTTGCCACTCAACATTTCCACATGCATATCTAATGGACGTCTTTAATTCAGAAGTCCACAAACTACCCCAAACCTGCTCTATCTATAACCCTTACAATCTCTACTGAAGCAATTCCATGCACCATTTTCTCAGATCTCAAATCTTGGATTCATTTTCATCTCTTTTTCTTTCATACTCCAAATCCAGTTCCTATAAGAAACAATGTTGACTCTATCACTAAAATATATATAGAATGTTGACCTCTTCTCATTACATCTACTGCTACCGTAGTCCAAGCCTGAATTATTACAGTAGTGTCTATATAGATTTCCCAGACTTCCTACCTTTGCACCCAAAAATCTGTTCTCCACTGAGCAAATGATTTCTTATAAAATTTCTCTGCTTACGCCTGTGATAGTTTTCCGTTGAACTTAGCAAAAGCCAATATCCTCCAAATGACATCTAATTAATTTATATGATCCTTGCCAGATTACCACTTTCACTTCATTTCGTATCAGTTGCCTCCTTACTCTGCCCTAGACAAACCCACCTGCTTGAGTTGCCTTGCAGACATTAGGCAAGTTCTTGCCTCTCTCTACACGGAATTTTCCAATCTCAAAGAGATCTACTTGGCTAACATCTTCATAGTCATCAAGTCTTTGTTCAAATTTTGCCTCTCAATACCCTTTTGAGATGGATGTATCAAGCCACCCAATTTGATATTGCAACCTGGCCTCACCATTTTCCCAGTACTTCTGATTCCCTCTATCTTGCCCTTTTTTTTTTTTTTTGCCTCGCAGAACACTGCATGCTTTGCTTGCTGTTGTTCAGTCGCTAAGCTTGCAACCCCATAGATTGCAGCATGCTAGGTCTCCCTGTCCCTCACTATCTCCTGGAGTTTACCCAAGTTCATATCCATTGAGTTAGTAATGCCATTCAACCATCTCATCCTCTGTCACCCTCTTTTTTCCCAGCATCAGGGTCTTTTCCAGTCAGATAGCTGTTTGCTTATCATCATATTAAAAAAAATATTATCAGCCTCTCTGTCCTAGAAAATCAAGTTACATGAGAACAGTAGTCTTTGTTCTATTCTCTGATGTATCAGAAGCATTTGTTGCTTAGTCCCTAAGTCATGTCCAACTCTTTTGTGACCCCACAGACTATAGCCCACCAAGCTCCTCTGTCCATGGGATTCTCCAGGCAAGAATACTGGAGTGGGTTACCATTTCCTCCTCCAGAGGATCTTCTTCATCAGGGATTGAACTCAGGTCTGCATTGGCAGGAGGGTTCTTTTCCACTGAGCCACTAGCCTGGAACATTAATAGATTCTCAATAAGTATTTGTTGAGGGGCTAGTATTAGTTGGAAGAATAGGCTTACAGTCTGTATGTTTTTAAAACTCATTTTTTATTTTTTGAAAATCATTTCTTCAAATGAAATCTTGCACAGACGTTCTCTAAAAATGTAAGCCAACAGAAAAAGGAATACTATTGATTGTATAAAGACATTAAGTTAAAGGGACATAGCCTTCTTTGTTAGATAACTTTTTCACTTCACCAGTACTCAGAGCAGTTTGAAAATATTTTTTTGTTTGTTTTGCAGAGGAAATCAGTCAAGCTCTTACCTCAAATATGTCATAATTCTCCAACAAAATGTAAAAATTAAGCTTTATTTCCTTCAGTGTTGTATGTGATATCATGATAGTATTCTTTAGAAATATGTTTAATAAAATCCTAGAAAAATAGTCAAATTCAAATGTTCTTTTTAAGTGAACCTACTGACTTTATTATACACATTAGATTTTATGTACTCATAGCTATTAGGATGAGCCTTATAAAATTGCTGATATTTGAGTGCAGTTCCTTATGGCTCAACATAGAGCCATAGTCATATCAAAATCTCCAAGAATTCTTAGAAATAAATTGAACCAAAACACTGAATCCATATTAGGAGAACATGGAGTTTTCATATAAAAATGTAAAACATTCCCTTAATAAATAGATAGACTAACAGTAACCTTGGAGGGAAAATTTAATATCATAGAAACCTTAATTCTTTTAAATTAAAATGTAAATCTGTTACAATTTCCCTTTTATTCCCTTTTTGTCTGATTTTATGGGAAAGTGAAGCAAGACAAAATGATTTTAATATTCATATGAAAAATGCCTGAGACTTACCATGAGACAAATTAATAGAATAGTTACCAAAATAATGTGCATGAGATTAAGTACTTCACTCAGTATTAAAATGTACTATAAAACTCTGATAGTAACACACAGTTGGCATTAACATAAGCAAATATAATTGGTCAATAAAATGTAACAGAAATGTCAGAAATAAACCTGAGTTATATATGGGAACTTACTATATTCTGTCATTCATTAAGAAAGGTAGTATAATTTAGAAATTAAGAGAATCATACTCTTAGGCCATAATTCCTAGCTTCAAGTTAAATCTTTGCTGCTTCCTAATATTCTAACTTGAGAAAACATCCTTAACTTCACCATGTGCTGTGTGTTTATAAAATGAATAACAGTGCCTGCTTCACAGGGTTGTCATGATTCTTGAGTGAATCAGTGCATGAGAAGCATTTAGAACTCTGCTTGGTCCAGAGTAACATTTAAGTGTCATTTTATTTATTTTAGAAAAGGATGTTTTATTTGATAAATGGTACTGGCATACTTGACTATCCACCTGAAAGAAAATAAATTTGACCTCTACCTTGTCCAGTATATAAAAATAGACCTTAATGTATTCAAGATTGAAACTGTAAGACTATTTGATGAAATTATGGTGTGTGAAATAAAGTTGAGGATAAATTTCTAGAGCAAGAAGGAAATATGAGACACTAAGGGATAGGTTAAAACATTCAAATTTACAAATATTTTATATTTTTATATAGTGAAATACACCGCTGACAAGCAAAAGGTGACAGCATCCTTGAAAAAATATGTTTACCATATATGACAATGAATTAATTACTATAAAGAGAGCCCCTAGATTAATAGTATAAAATAAAAATCCAGGAGAAAAAATAGATCAAGATTGCAAAAGGCAGTTTATAGAAGAGGAATGGAAATGCCCAATAAACTCATGAAAGCATTTTTAACTTTACCAAGTATCAGGAAATTTCAATCAACATTCAAAAGATTATATTTTTTCACCAGACAGACAAAATTTTATATGCATATATATAATACACATAAATCAGGAACACAAAAATTAACCTCTGTATGGGCCTATGTGTGTGTGTTTATAAATTAAAAGTGTGGTCAAGGATATAGGAAATAATCATTCTCTTACAGTGTTGATGTAAGAAATGCTATATCATTACAGCTTTTGAGCATCTACCCAGTAAAATTTAATGCACCAATACATGGAAATATAGAGACAAAAATGTATATTGTAGCAAAAGTTGGAAAACCATCTGACCTTTAGCAGGAAAGTAGCTAAGTAAATATGGTATTATATTATAATATGTGGTTAAGCTATTAAAAATAATGAATTAGAGCCACATAAATTGGCCTAGGATAGTGTTCATAATATTAACTGAAGAAAAATAAGTTGCTAAGAAACATGTGGCCTTCTTTTTAATAGTCAAAAAACATCTTGTGTGTGTATCATCCAGATGATGACAAGGAATATGAACATTATTAAGTTTTTGTATTTCTGCTTTGGTTTTAAAATGCTAACTAAGGGAAATTAAAACAAGATGGAAAAATATAATGGCTTCAGTTACAATGTTATGTAATGTTTTAAGGAATCTAAAGTGGGAACTTCCAAAAGATTGAGAAAGATTGGACCATGTTTGATATTAGATATATTTGGACTACTTGGCCCTTTCGCTTCCTAGTTGTCAGATGCTTTTTGAGGAGTTTCAAGAAGGGTCACAAGAGAGGCTTCAGGACTAGAAGAGACACACTTAAGTGGCAAAGGAAATGGCAGTTGTTTCATAGTTAAAAGTTATGCCAAATTAAATGATTATGTAATATTTGTAATATTTTTCTTTATTCTTTGTTAACATAGCAAAAGGTCTCAATTCTAGTCTCATCAAAATTACCAATAGAGATTCTTATTTAATAAATCTAGGATGAGATTATGCATCTATATTTGAACAGTTAGAAAAACGTTTCCTGAAGTCTCTATTTGGCTAACACCATTTACCATATGAAAATGCACAGTAGTTTATTAAAAATGATAATTATATGATTGTGTATTACATAACACTTTCCCTTTACAAATAGACTTTTTTATGAAATACTTTAAATATTATTTGATAAACATTAAAGAAAAACATACTTGTATAGAAATTGAGGGGTAAGTATTAGTTTTACACCGAGAACAGTAGAGGTTTACTAATAATTACAATTTAAATCTATGAAGAAATATCATACAAAGGATAATTGTCTTTTCAGATAGTCGTAGTTATTTGACTATTGCCAAATTCAGTTAGAGGTTTTCTAACCATGGAGATCTTTATATATGCAGATTATGATACTATTTTCAAATATTATTTAGTAATATTTTTGCCAAAAATTATGGTAAAAGGCTAAATGAGCCCTTCCTATCCATTCCCGATTCCACTGCAAATGTTGAGCTTCGTCAGTGTGCTATGCTCTAGATGCTGTGTCCTTCACAGCCAGTAATGGGCATCAGGGGGTCTTTCTGAGGGCAAGTTAAGAGTTTCTGCTGAAAGCAGCACACCATTGATATTTTCAGGTTAGAATTATAATGTATCTCTTAGTGAATTCCAGGTTATGTGACCTTCCAAAGTCCCTTCTAAAGATTTTATCTCATATGGAGATGTACTTGTATTTATGGAAAGCCTAGGGCTTTTGAAATTTTCAGATTGAAGAAAATGGTACACTCCAGGGGAAAAAGTTAATCAAATGTTAAATGTACCTTATTTTACATCCTATATGTGGTTTGGGCACTGATAAAAATACAGAGTGCCTTGTCTAGTATTGGCTGCTAAGTAATGGCAACCCACTCCAGTGTTCTTGCCTGGAGAATCCCAGGGACGGGGGAGCCTGTTAGGCTGCCGTCTATGGGGTCGCACAGAGTCGGACACGACTGAAGCGACTTAGCAGCAGCAGCAGCAGGCAGATAGGCAATATTCTTTGTTTTTCTGGACTACTACCTAGTAGGTAAAGGTGGTTTGTTGGTTTCGTTAGCATTCTCCTTAAAGTCATAGCTCTGGTAGTTCTTGCAGATGCTGTGTTCTCAAGACAGAACATTATAATGTGCCTTTATATAACCAAAGCACTTAATGCTTCATTACTCCAGAATGTCTCACTAGTCTTCAACAGACTTTGTCTTTCAATTAAAGCCATATAAAATAGAAAATACACAAAATAGGAAAATTGGGTAGTTATCAACATTTTCAACATTTTAGTTTTATTTCAAAAATGATTAGAAGTAGGAATATTTTTGCATATTCTCTTAGATAAGAGGAGTTTTGCCAGAGTTTGATCTTCTGTTCACTGTGGATAAAAATTTGTTTCTCATTTTTATTTCTAGTTTTTAATCTTTGATTTGGGAATATTCCAGTTGATCTTTTTCATCTTCTGAACCTAATACCTCATAATTTATTTTATTGGTCTTTGGTTTAGCTTTTTTTTTCCTTCCACTAGGTGATAACATTCCTCAGTTACATTTTTAAAATATTTTTGAAAATGCAAATGGTTTGTTTCGTTAACTAACTTTAAATGGCTTTTAGCCAAATAAGAGTTCTAAAAATATTTTTATTAAAGTGTTTCATTATGTATTAGAAGTGAATTACTTCAATCCATCCATAGGAGAAGAATTTAGTTCTATGACTAGTAATATGTTTATTTAAATTGCAGACATTCTCTGTAGCTTTTCATTTATTAGTCAGTATATGTTTTCATCTTCCAAGTATTAATATAATGAGAATAATTCAGGACATTTTCATTTCTCAGTGACAGTCATTTATGATAGTAAGTTATCAATGTCCCTTTACTAATAAGATACTGAAATGTAGACACCTGTTATTTTTTTAAAAAGCAAATATTGCTTTCAGAAAAACTCTAGGTGAAATTAAAATATAAGAAATGTTGAATTAGCTTAATTAGTAAATATAAAATACCTACAAGTAACTATAATTTGATTTCAATAATATTTTAAATCATGTTAAAAATATGACACATCAATCCATCATTAATTAATAATACTTAATTTTAATGGTGAAAATGGCTTAATCAAAAATGTGTAAAAGCAAAATAATCCAAATTGTGAAAGTTTTCCTAGTAGTTAGCTACTGGAGTTAGGTACCTAAGTTTAAGTAGAGATCAGTTTTTAAACATAATTCAGCATTTACCTCCAATAATATCTTAACAGATTAGTTTGCTTACATTGTATTGAGTCAACCCATACTCAGAATTTTAAATGGCTTTATATTCCTAGATTAACTTTAGTGGTTTTCCTAAAGAGGCATTTAGCATAATTACATTCTTATGTAAAATTATGATTTTACATTTTCTTGTTTTAAAATTTTACATGTATTTTCTGGGACTTCCTAGCGATCAAGTACTTGAGATTCCATGCTTCCAGTGAAGAGGACACAGGTTCAATCTCTGGTTGGGGAACAAAGATCCCACACGCCAGGTGGCGTGGTCAAAAATAAAAAAAAAAAATTTTTAGGTATTTTCTAAATCTGTTTTTCTGCCAACTCATTTTATAGTACACATTTAAATGTTTATTAATATTTATCATGCCACATGTCTGGAAGCTTCATGAAAGTGAGATCTTACGCTTTCTGTTTAACTCTGTATCTCCAGGAACAGTACCTAGAACTCAGTAAATAATTGTTCAATGAATATATGAAATATACTAAATTAATTTTAAATGAATTGTTCATTCTGCTTTTGCAGAACTTGTTTATTCAGCAGCCTAATTTGGGGATAATTTTTTGATTTCCTTTTGTTATAGTGCTTTTAAAAACTTTTTAAATAAGACAGGTTTTTATATGGTAAGAAAAAAAGGTCATCTGAAACCCAGCCTCTATTATTTTATTCAGTTTTATCTGTGTATAATTTTACACTGTTTAACTCAAATTCTACATATACATTTTTATATTTTTAATTTGTGCATAGACATTTTCCACATTATTTTATAATTTCATATAGCGTCTTATACTGTTCTGCGTATATGATATTTTCCATGTTTAGGATTATTTTCCAGATAGATCACAGAAGGAGAGAAACTAAGTTAAAGGTTATGCTCATTTTATAATGTAATGTGTTACATTACGGTGATTTCCAAAATATACTGCCACAGAAAAGAGGTTAAAAGAAAGAGATTAAGATAGTTAAGCCTGTCCCTTATTTTCATTTAGTTTGCCTTTTGTGTGATTAATTTTGCTGTTTTGCAGAATATCTTTGATTATTTTAGATGTTAAATATTTTCTTGTTCTGCACAGTCCTTTGCTGTTCACTGTTTAATGAATTATCTGTTCACTTTTACCTTCCACTAGGTTACCTTGTCCATTCCTCTGGCTTTAAATACTAGTGCTGTGTTAACTCTCCCGAGAAGGCAGTGGCACCCCACTCCAGTACTCTTGCCTGGAAAATCCCATGGACGGAGGAGCCTGGAAGGCTGCAGTCCATGGGGTCGCTGAGGGTCGGACAGGACTGAGTGGTTTCACTTTCACTTTTACTTTGATGCATTGGAGAAGGAAATGGCAACCCACTCCAGTGTTCTTGCCTGGGGAATCCCAGGGATGGTGTAGCCTGGCGGGCTGCCATCCATGGGGTCGCACAGAGTCGGACATGACTGAAGTGACTTAGCAGCAATGTTAACTCTCAAACCCACAACCAGTCAGTCACCTACTTGGCATGTTCTTATGGGTGGCGCATTTCAAACTTGATAGATCCAAAATAGAATTTTTGATTCTGTCTTTATATTTCACATCTTTCCATCATGTGCTTCAGTAAACACAGCCCTTACTTTCATGTTCATAGCTGTTTTTCATTTTTAGTTGATTATTACAACTTCTAAAATATTAAGTTGAAAATATTTGTTTTCATATTAAAAGCCCAGATATATTTTTCACTAATCAGAATTAAGAACTCTGAACTTATTATATATACCCTGAAATAGCTGAGCAAAAAGAGAAGGTTTAAAAATAATAGTTTCAAAGAGCTTTTTAATAACTTGACACGTGGATGGTGATAGCAAATGAGATTTCCAGAAATTTAACCTCAGTTTAGTAAAATCTGGTTTGGTAAGCACTAAGAAGACAAACCCCAAATTATTTTCATTTGTAAATAATAAGCTGCTGTATAATAGTTTATCATTCGCAACCCTCATGTTTTCTTCATCATTACGTGACCTCTAGTAGTAGTCTTTTTGATATATCTAGAATGCTTATCTCAACATAACAGACATAGTTCGAGGGGCTATTTTTTACTTTTTTCTTAACCCATAAAGAATGTATTTCTCCTGTTTTTCTTATTCCTAAGCATATCCCTCTCTGAAATATAATATGTATTTGTAAAACATGCAGCAGTCACCAAAGAGGGGGTAAAAAACTTGGAATAATTCTTCAGTGGAAAAGGCAAAAAAAAGTATTAAATTTTAAAAAATTCTTTAGTTAAACTTTATTTGCCTTAAGAAATTTTGTGATGATTATCATTCATTTTCTGTCTTATCTCAAAGAGACACACAAAAAGATATGCTGTCTGTCATCCTCTACCGTATCTTACAGCCAGAGGGGAAAGTAAAGTATGGCCCTTTGGAAGAAGATATAAAATGAAAGTACAGTTTCCACAAAGCTTTTAAAAGTCAATTATTTTAAGGTAAAAATGCAGTTGCTTGAAGTAAGGCAAGATGTGGGAGGTAATTACACCAGTTATGAATTGTGATTATGAGTCAGTAAAAGTAGACATTGTCATTGAGTCATCTTATTAATTGATCCAGTTTATCACTTAGTCAAGTAAACACTGAAAAGTTTGTATTCTTGACTTTTAGAACCAACCTGACAACATTTTTTATGGCTGAAGAAGCCTAGCCACAAGCTTAATGAGTAAGAAGTTACAAAATAGCATAGAAAAAAATAATAAATGAAAAATTAAGAAAAAGGCATAGAGTGCATATTTAATTATAATTTTATTGGATTTTTACATAGCAGATATGTTACTTATTTCAATAATTTTATAAGATTAAAACATCTGTACATTTATCTTTCATAGATTTCAGTATGGTTGTAACATAATTTGAATTGTAGACTTTAGAGTTGATAAATTTTTTTTTTTTTTTTGGTAAGAACCCAGTATCATACTTTACACACACACACTCACTCACTCAGTCTCTTTCTTTCTGTCTGCTGCATGGCCATTTTTCAAATAGTTTATTTAGTTCATACATATATATCTGTTTATTTTCATTGCATTTGAGCTGCTGTTGGAAAACCAAAGATTTCACAAAGTTAAAATAGATGAGTTTAAGGGGAAGAACAGTGTGGGGAATACAGGTAACATTTTAGTCATTTGGAACAAATGAATATACAAAGGCAAAGACCTAGAAAAACACTTAATATAGAGTATATTCGAGAACTAGCAGGTAAAGTTTGGCTTCAGCATAGGATACTAGTCATAGAGAATTAAACTGGAAAGACAACTTGGGGACAAGGTATGGAGAATTTGAAAAGTCTACATGAGGAGTCTGGATAATTTAGTGGGTAGCTGGAGTGAAATCACTGAAGGCTATTGAGTAGTTTTTTAATAAAGCTAAAATAAAAACACCTAGAGTCTTTGATTTTTATCGATGACAAAACTGAAGTGATTTGACAAAGGTCACACAGCAGAGCCAGGGTGAGGGTCCATATGTCCTAACTATCAATTCTAGATTCTTCTTATTACACCACACGTTACTTTAGGTAGGCTAAACAGTAGGACTGGCAAGAACCATACAGGGGAAAAATAATCACCAGTGCATAACAGGATGTAGAGATCTAGGGAGCAAGAGAAGGCACAGATGGCTTCCAGGTTTAAAACCTGGTGTTGGCAGTAGGTGGGGGTAAGGATATATGAGAAAAGACAGCATGGTATTTTATGATAGATACTGAGACATGCTTATGAAAAATGGTACTGCCTTGAATTTGGGTATCAAAAGTAAGGAGATTAAACAGCCTAGTAGAAAGTTGGAAGAGCTGCTTTTTATTCTTTTTGGAGGAAAAAGACATTGTTTTTCTATGTCATACATTTTTTGTCAAAGCAGTACTTTTTAGAAGGGCAGTTATTTATATAAAATCTATAATCAAAAGAAAAATATACTTTTTGCAAGTTACTGTGCTTGGCAGTTCAGTGTGGATCTGCCCAAATGATACATGCATCTTCAGTGGTCACTAATAAATGGTGTCTCAGTAGTCCAAGGGATAATACCCTAGGCAAATGAAGGAGATTTATCCTGTTAGATCATGCAGGGTATATCTCAGTAAAAGGATATTAGTTAATACACTCCTTTCTCTTTACCAGAGTTAAGATATCTTGGCTTTTTAGAGCATCAAGAGATACAGTAAAATGTCAGTATTTTTTCTTTGGAAAGGCAAATGCTACATGAGGGGCATCCACAATAACACATTTTCAAAGGTACTATTTTATCGATTACAAGTTATTGAAATCTAAATCAAAGTGGCGTAACACAAAAAGGTAGGCTGCAGTCCATGGGTCACTAAGACTTGGACACGACTGAGCGACTGCACTTTCACTTTTCACTTTCATGCATAGGAGAAGGAAATGGCAACCCACTCTAGTATTCTTGCCTGGAGAATCCCAGGAATTGGTATAATTATATTGTTAATCTTTTCTCTTGTTTCTTTGATATAACAGTTGTAATCTAGGAATAAGGAAAATTTAAATACAATTCTTTTTTCTTTTAAAATAACACCATTATTTAAGCAGATCATCACTACTAAGATGGGTTTAGGTTTGAACAGGAACTCTCTCCGACACGGAGATAACAGCAACCAGGGAATATCTGCAGTAAAGAATACAATACTAATACTACTAAAATGAAATATGATCATCTCGCAAATATTTTCTTACCCCTTTTTCTTCCAGTTATGCTGTCTCCTTTGTACCCTTTATATATTTTTGTACCCACACTTTAGGACTTGATTGCACTGATACATTTACACATCTATTTTCTGTAACTGAGTTGAGAGTTCTGTAAAGGCAGGAACAGTATCATATATATCCTTTATCTCTAGCTCCCAACAAAGGGCCTGGGTCACTTAATAAGCTTTCTATAAAAGACTGGGTGGAGGGTAGCAACTATAGGTCATATTTCTGAAGGGAAAATTGATTTGCAGATGTCAGGAATATATCTGATATGGCTGATACTCATTACACCAAATAATTGTATGCTAAGATACAACTTTTATTTTCTTTCAATTCTTTAGAAATAAGAATGTATATGTCAGTGTGCTAACAGAATGCATCAGTGAAAATGAAGTCATAGATAATTAAAATCAGCTATTTGTCCTCGTAAACACTGTCAATACACAGATTTTCCTTTAGGTAAATGCTGTATTTCCATGTCCAAGAAGTAAGCAAGTAGGATGTCTCACATGATTATCAACACTACTTTTCTCATCCCCTACCCATTTTTCAGTTGCTCACCATCTTCAAGCGTCCACACTTGTGGCTCACTTCTTTATGGCTCTAATCTGGCACATAAAATGGAAACAGAACACTATTCTCTCTGAGATACTATATTAATGCAAATGAATTCTTTTTTCTTTTGTCTCAATTTCTCCCTTTCAGAGAGTCTATTTCCTGTCTCTCAATTTTGGATTAATACTAAATGTGCAAATAAATATGAATGTATTTTTTTAATTTTTCAGAGAAAAAATAGAGTAAGAGGTTTTTCATGTCATTATGTCAAAAATAAAAGTTGGGTCATATTCATTGGCTAGGGTACTAAGTTATTTACATTTATTAAATTTGGAGTTTAATATAAACTTACATTTACATTTTCTTTAATTTTCTATTTCTAAAATCATTCATTGTAAGCAAAATTATAACTATCTAAAGTTAATAAATGATACATTCAGTTCAGTTCTGTTGTGTCCAACTCTCTGCGACCCCATGAATCGCAGCACGCCAGGCCTCCCTGTCCATCACCATCTCCCGGAGTTCACTCAGACTCACATCCATCAAGTCGGTGATGCCATCCAGCCATCTCATCCTCTGTCGTCCCCTTCTCCTCCTGACCCCAATCCCTCCCAGCATCAGAATCGTTTCCAGTGAGTCAACTCTTCCCATAAGATGGCCAAATTACTGGACTTTCAGCTTTAGCATCATTCCTTCCAAAGAAATCCCAGGGTTGATCTCCTTCAAAATGGACTGGTTGGCTCTCCTTGCAGTCCAAGGGACTCTCAAGAGTCTTCTCCAACACCACAGTTCAAAAGGATCAATTCTTCAGCACTTAGCCTTCTTCACAGTCCAACTTTCACATCCATACATGACTACTGGAAAAACCATAGCCTTCACTAGAAGGACCTTAGTCGGCAAAGTAATGTCTCTGCTTTTGAATATGCTATCTAGGTTGGTCATAACTTTTCTTCCAAGGAGTAAGCGTCTTTTAATTTCATGGCTGCAGTCACCATCTGCAGTGATTTTGGAGCCCAAAAAAATAGTCTGACACTGTTTCCACTGTTTCCCCAGTCTATTTCCCATAAAATGATGGGACCAGATGCCATGATCTTCATTTTCTATAGATATTAATATTCAATCACTACTGTCTTCTGTTCATATACACCTTTAGTTACATGTAGACAAATATCAGTTATACCAGCAAAATTTGGAAGCTGCATCAGTATTTGATAAAATAACAAATATGGCTGACAGTATTTATTTAAGATTATATCAAACATTAATAATTTAAAATCCAGAAAATGTACTTACTACATAAAGACATTTTTAGAATAAGGATAAATGATGTGGTGTGATTCTTCAATTTACAAAAATATTTTTTTTTGGAAGATGTTTATCAAAAGTTCACATACTGTTTCTGAAAAATACATTATTTTAGTATTTTTGAGTATTTAATAGGAAAAAAGTGATTAAAGGGAAAAATTTTAAATGGAAGGATGAGGTAATATGCTTGTATAAGTAACATAAGTACTGTGTACACATTTGCAAGTTCTTCTAGAAAGACAGAACTAATCAATTAGTCCTAGAGTTTAAAAAAAAAAGTTATAGCTGCAGTAACTGGTGTGCAGTGTGGTAGAAATTAACAAAATCTTCACACAACTTACAGAAGCTTATTTTAGAGTGGATGTTATAAAATTATATGTTTCATTACTTTTTATTAACAGTCTGCAGGATAGCTTCCATTAACCTTTCATGTGCTATTAGTCTCTTCCTGGGTTACAATCATGCAGGCAGTCACTACACTGAGCAAAATAATAGTGATATTAAATTTTAAAATAGCACTTTTGAAAGTCTTAGTTGATTAATATGTTTTTCTTCATAAAAGATTAGATTAAAACACCTCAGTTTGTCAGTATATGTGTTTTCAGCAATGTTTTATTGCAAAAATTTTTCTAATTTTGAAAAGAAATAATAATTTATGAAATATAATCATATTTACCATTCAAATTTGTAAATCCTTAAAAGTAAATTTTCTTAATATTTCATGTGCATGGAATAAACTATAAGGATGATTCTAACTCATCCAAAGTGGTGTAAAATGCATTCATGGTTTAACTTTCTAATTGTATTACTTTAACGTATTTCAATATTTCAGACAAATAATTTTCTGCCAGAAAGTCTGAGAACAAAAAACAAATTAACTTGTTAAAAAATTGTCTCTCAGTTGACTTCTTGAACATGAATGAACTTAATCAGGGGAACAAGAGAAATATATCTGACATTCCAAAGAAATGTTTCTAGAAAATTTAATTTTTTTCAGTAAAATGATACATATAGACAAATTGTAATGAAACAAAATTCTACTGTGAATTTAATTTTTATATGTGAGAAGAAAATTTGTGTGGGATGTGTGTATATAATATGTGTAAATATATTTATGAGGTAACCCATTCTAGAATTTTAGTTTATACTTTCACTGCTTGCTATCTTTCTAAAAATGCATGGCCGCATTTTTTATTTTTTTAATTCTTACCCAAGTCTCTGTTTTAAAGACAGCATGGCAATACTTGATAAAAATTAACTAATGAGATATCTCATAAAGTATCTCAACTAAATTTTTGCTGAAATTTCTGCCCATTTAAATGTATGGAACAAGGAAAGCAGTTACTTCAGTGCTTTGTCAGTGATAGAACATTCACAATTTTTATCTCCTGGTGAGTCATAAAAGTGCCATATGTATTTTTGTGCTACCAAAATATAATTTTAAATGTTAATATCTATACTTTAATTGAAAGGGTTATGGAAAATACCATCCTGATCTTATACATCTTATAATAGTATTCGATTATGATTAAATAATTTAAAACATGCTGAGTTTTGTGGCTGGATGTTTCTGTTCAAATTAGCTAAAGTGCCTATACTTCGTATGGTCACAGTGAATCATTGTGACTATTCATGTGACTGCAGTAATTTTTAATTAATCTTTGGCAATATGGTTGTAAGGTCTATTTTTAAAAATGTAGCTATTGCTGCCAAAAGAGAATAATCTACCTAATCAAAATAGTCATTTTACAAATTTAGATAGATTGTAATATTACTCTCAAATAGTCCCTAACCTACCTAAAAGCTACTGAATTTTTTATATCACTAATTGTTTTGAGTTATTGTTAAGGTTACAAGTTGGTATCAGTCTAGTTGTAAAACTAAAATACTACCTAAATATATTGCCCTTCATCTCTGAAAATATTAGTCATGAAGTAAGGTATTGAACAACAGAAAAATTATGAGGAACATGAAATTAATGTTTTAAAGCGACTCAAGGTAGAACTTTCCTACTTTTATCTTTACTAACTTTGGTTTATAATCCTGTGCTCTTCATTTTTATATGTTTTAGAGCAAAGATATTCTTGAAGCTGAGTAGGTGAATCATGAACAACATTTTGATTTTGGAGCTATATAAAAATGTTACCATTGATGACATATTATGATTTCCTCTTTTTGATAACTTCTGCAAAATTCACAGTCAAGGAAAATTCTTGTTTAATAATTTAAAACTGAAAATTGCCTTTTCCTTTGAAAATTCTAAGTTCACAAAATAACTGTATTACAATATGATATTGGTCACTTTAGAAATTGTGGTATTTCTAT